>JAKSZT010054325.1:450681-526231 GCA_026826555.1 Tolypeutes matacus | reverse complement strand
AAAAAAAACGATGGGTATAGAAGGAATGTTCCTCAACATAATAAAGGATAATAAAGGGAATATGTGAAAATCCAACAGCTAACATCATACTCAATAGGGAAATGATGAGAGCTTTCCCTCTAAGATCAGGAACAAGACAAGGATGGCCACTGTCACTTCTAGCACTGTCAACATGTGCTAGAAGTCCTAGTTAGAGCAATTAGGCAAGAAAAAAAAAGGCATCAAATTGGAAAAGAAGTAAAACTGTCACCATTCACAGATGACACAATCCGATATTTAGAAAATATAAAAATATCTACTATATAATATATAATGTTTAGAAATATTTAGAAAATCTAGAAATATCTACTATAGAGCTATTAGAACTAATAAATGAGT
Source organism: Tolypeutes matacus (assembly GCA_026826555.1). Lineage (NCBI taxonomy): Eukaryota > Metazoa > Chordata > Mammalia > Cingulata > Chlamyphoridae > Tolypeutes > Tolypeutes matacus. The sequence goes on along the minus strand of JAKSZT010054325.1, from coordinate 525,853 downwards.
TCAGCAAATTGGCAGGATACAAGACCAACAAGCAAAAATCAGAAACATTTCTATATACTAGTAATGAGCAAGCTGAGGAGGAAATAAAGAAAAAAATTCTATTTACAATAGCAACATAAGGACTAAAATATCTAGGAATTAATTTAACCAGGAATGTAAAGGATCAGTATTTAGAAAACTACAAGATTGAAGAATGAACAAATGTAAGGGGGGAATGCAACTATGGATTAAAGCAGACCTGTTATTATTCTAGTAATGGAAGATCTTGTGGCATTGATATGAGGGCAGTGGTTACCAGAGGTTTTGAGGAGAGGGAAAGAGAAGAATAGGTGTAACATGGTGCATTTTTTAGGACATTGGAATTGCTCTGCATGACATTGCAATGATGGATACAGGCCATTGTACATTTTGTCAATAGCTGTAAAATTGTGCGGTACAAAGTGTAAACCATAATGTAAACTATAGACCATGGTTAGTAACAATACTTCAATATGTGTTCATCAATTGTAACAAATGTATGACACTAATGAGAGATGTTGTTAATGGGGAAAAGTGTGGGAGGGGCAGGGGTGAGGTATATGAGAATCCCCTATATTTTTTATGTAATGTTATGTAATCTAAAGCTTCTTAAAAAAAAATAATAAAATCATTTGAAAAAAAGAATATACTTCTGTAAATTCCCTTCCCTGTCTTCTCAGACTATACCATGATAAAGGCCATAAACCTGGAGGATTGTGTACAGTGGGGTAGATAAGTCCCAAGCTTTGGTATTATTATGAGTTGGGTTCATAATAATGCCCTAGAGATTCTGAAAAAAAATAAAAATAAAAAAATAAAAATAATAAAAAATCTAGCATTCTTGTCTTCAACATTCTTGTGTACTCAATACCATCCATCTCTTTTCCCCATTGTTTTGTGAGTCTGTTGTTATGGGCAATCAGGTGCAGCAAAGAGAGAAGCAGGAGATGCTTGAAAGAAATTTTTTTATACTCACATGTCTGAAAGACAGAGTGACAGCACCATTGCAGGGCTGCCTGGGGGAATGTGTCAAGAGTTTGAGGACTCAACCAAGTGGGTGGGGGGCCAAACAAGAGCATGTGGACCTGGGGGTTATGCCTTTTTTTTTTTTTTTTAACATTATAGGGATGGGGCTTTAGTGCTTGGTCAGTTAGGTATATGATTGTGGAGTGTTTATTTGAATTTGGCATCCCCACATAACAGACAGTGCTCCAGATTAGTTGGGAGGGGAGTCTTGGGGGCTTTATCTGACAAGGACAGCTTGGGGGTCCACTATGAGGAAAGGACATTAATTACAAGTCCATGGGTTTGTACAAGAGAGATCTGGGATGGGTGAGACATCATGGACCAAGCTAGGCTCTTAGTTTTGTTTTTACTACTACACCCACCATCAGTTTTTTCTTTCTATTATCTCTCCTCACATTCTCCCCTCTGCTTCTTTCCATTGGAATTTACAAATTTCAAGTCTGTCCTCTGTAAAGAGGAAAGCTCTATTACCCACCTCTTCTCCACTCCCTAAACTCTTTTTTCAATCTAAGCTTTTAATAGAGTGTCCCACACCCAAAACCACTATCCATGACCACTCTGTCACCCTCAGCCAGCTGAAACCTCGTCTCTTCTAATTCTTCATCCAGACCACTCTCCCCAAGTTACAAATAATCCTCAGATGCCAAAGCCAAAGGACATCACTGACCTTTTTATTCTAACTCGAGACAATGAAATTGGGGGTAAGAGGGGTTTATTTTTAGGAATGTTACGACTTCTCACTTTGCAGTTGGGAATGTGGGGTGCAGAGACCCTGGGAATCACTGCCCAAGTTGATATCTAGCTCACCCTGTCCCAGTTGCTCAAACTCTGTTCTAGATGCTGTGGTGAAGGTATTTTCCAGATGTAACAAAAATTCTACATCAGTTTATCTTAATTTTATCAAAAGGAGACTTTGTGGGGTGGGTCTGGCTCAGTCTCACCCAAGGCTTTTAATTGTGTCTGAAGCCCCATGAGGTTCATGGACTGCACACAGCAAAAAGAAGCAAACACATTTGTACCTTTGGGGCCTCTGTACTCACCTGAACTCCAGCAGCATGGGGTAAGTACCAGCTCTGCCCTTCTTGGTAGGCTCTGTGCCTGCAGAGAAAAGAGTTGCAGGAGAAAATATTTGCAGGAATAAAAATGGAGGTAATTGGAGGGGGCCCTGTGTGTTTATGGGAGGAACACTGGATTTTTGTCTTTTATTTATTTTCACAAGCATATTTACAGCTCTTAAAATGGATGCCATGGACCCTTCCGAATTCTTTACAAATATTAACTCATTCAGTTTTCATAGCAAGCCTGAAGGGCGGTATTATAACTATTCTCATTTTGAGAGACAGAAACAGAGACACAATAGGATTAACTACCTTTACTGGGATCTGCAGTTGTGTTCTGCAGAACTGGGAATAAAAACTAGCACTCTGACTCCTGAGTTCTTTACTACTGTTCTATGCTGCTTCTGTATTGCTTGATGCTATGTTCCTTCAAAAATTCCCGATTTTATATCGAGAAATAGCAAATTTTGTAATGACTGAAAGCAGACTAGAGTTTATTATAGGTGGGGGAGGGGGCTGTTGTTGCTTGGTGGGTGTAAAATGATGGCAAATTTTGGAAAATTTTAAATAAAAATTCTTTAAAATTCTTATTTTAACTGGAGAATGTGTCTGCTTTACTTTTTCCTATTAGTCATTGTATTTTGCATCTTTAGAAGTTTTAGATCCTTTTAATATCTCCAATTATCTCCTCATGCTCATGCTTCTTCTACATGCTTGACTGTAGGGAGTCCATTTACAAAGGCTGCTTTAAAGTCTTTCACTACATATCTAGCATTGGTGTCATTTCTGGGTCTAATGATTGATTTCATCTTATTTATGAATTGTATTTCTCTGCTTTGTTGCATACTTGTTAACTTTAATTAGGAGGGAAGGCATTGTGAATTTTGTGTTGTGGAGTTGGGTTTGTGCCTGTGTGTGTTTCTTTAAATAATTTTGGTTTTTGTTCTATGATGCAGTTAGGTTACTTAGAAACAGTTTGATACTTTTGAGGACTGTTTTGAATCTTTTTAGGAGGGACTAGAACAGGCATATATATATATAATATATATAATATATATAATATATATATATATATAATATATAATATATATTATATATAATATATATTATATATATATATATTTGAGGTACCTGGGTCAGAGATTGAACCCGGGACCTCATATGTGGGAAGCCGGTGCTCAACTACTGAGCCACATTGGCTCCCCTCAGTTGGCTTTTTCATTTGTTTGCTTGTTTGTTTTTTGTTTTTAAGGAGGCACCAGAAACCGAACCTAGGACCTCCCATGTGAAGCAGGCACTCAACTGCTTGAGCCACATCTGCTCCTATATATTTTTTATTAGAGAATCTGTGAGCTTACAAAACAATCATGCATCATGTGCAGAATTCCCATACATCACCCCTTCATCAACACTTTACACTGTTGTAGAACATTTGTTAGAGGTTATAAAAGAACATGATCTGACTATTAACACTAACTATGGTCCATAGCGTGCACTTGGTATATTTTTTCCATATACCCCCTATTATTAACACCAAGTATTAATAGTGTACATTTGTTACAGTTCATGAGAGAACACTTTTATGTTTGTACTGTTGATCATAGTCCATCTTCCACCACATGGCAGAACAGGCTTTTGTCTAAGGCTAATTTGGCCCCACACGGGAGGTGATAACCTCTGAGCACTTTGTTCAAAGGCTCTTGGGTAAGGGGGTCTTTCTGCTCTGGCTGCTGGTACATGAATTCTACCTGGTCCTGAGTGAGCCACAGGGATTCTCCAGCCTGCTCCTTCCTGAAGGTTCTTTCCTGGCCTTGTCAGTTCCCTCCCACTCATGTACTGATCTGTGCCCAGACAGGGTACCTCCTAAAGATCTCCAGAGTTCTCTCACTCACTCTCTCTCTCACCCTATATAGCTTCCTCCTCTCAGGTACTTGCCACTGTGAAATCCAGTGGCTTTCACCTCTTAGAGTTTGCAACTCTCTCAGGGGGATAGCCAGACTCTGCTTGGATTCCCTCTCTTTATACTTCCGCCTGTAAACTCTGCAGGTAATGAGCTGGGACACTTATAGAACTTCATCTCATTGGTGTCCTGGCCTCTGGATCATTGGCCTGTGTTGCTTTTCTCCAGTGTCTGAAATCCATTTTTCTTGTAGTTTGCCTGGCCCTTTTCTTGTTTAATGCAAGAGGGGGATTCTTGGATTTGTTATTCCATCAGAGATAGAAATGAAAGCTTTGGTTTGATATCTAAACAACTTCTTAGTTATTATTTGGGACAGAAATTCTTTAAAATATCATATATATTTTTTAGTTCAATTCTTAGGGTTGAGAAAATTAGATTTTTATGTTCAATAATGAAATTGGCTAATCTTTAACCTACTCACATTCAAGTTATTAAACATTTACCTTATTACAATATCATCATTATTTTCTTTTTAAATTAGACTGTGGCACTTCAAAGTAAAATTACTAGAAGTCCCAAGAAAGTAAAAGAGGAAAATGAAACTCAGGGAACAGAGAAGACTTTTAAAGAACAGCGTTCTCAGCACCATTTTTTATTTTCTCTAAACTTTTTGTCCTATATTAGTCATCTTCTTGAGTCCAACATGCTCATCCCAGGCCCCAGACTGGGACAGCCCTGGGATGACAGGGCCTATGCTTAGCATTCCTGGGAGCTCTCTGCCCTACCAACTGAGCCCTGGTGATACGAAGGGGATGAGAGACCCCCACTGATGGGTGTGATGTGTGTGTGATTCTATATCAGAAGAGCCCTCTCAGTTTATCCTCACAAAGTTACCATCAAACTCCTGTCAATATTCTCTGAAATATATTTTATGGCGCTTGTGCAACATACAGATGTGCAGAAATAGTTCTATAATAATAGTTGGAGACTTCAAAATATGACTTTCAATAATGAATAGTACATCTAGAAAGAAGATCAATGAGGAATAGAGGGCATGAACATTGTAAACCAATTAGACCTAAGAGACATATTTAGAACACTCTACACTCTGTATTACACACATTATTCTTATGTGTATATGAATCACTCTCCAGGATAGGCCATATGTTAAGCCAAAAATCTAGCCTTAATAAATAAAAAAATCTACATAGAATCTTCACTGACCATAATGGAATGAAGCTAGAAACAAATAACAAAAGGAAAACTAAAAATTCACAAATATGTGGAAATTATATAACATATTCTTAAACAACCAATGAGTCAAAGAAGAAATCACAAAGGAAATTAGAAAAAAAAAAAAACACCTTAGAGACAAATATACCACAACCTATGCGATGCAGCAAAACTAGGGCCCAGAGAGAAATTTATAGTTGTAAATGCCTACATCAAAAAAGAAAAAAAAAAACCTCTCAAATTAAAAACCTATCTTTCAGAGACAACAACAACAAAAAAACACAAAAAAACCCTTATCTTTCCACCTTGAGGAACTAGAAAAAGAAGGGCAAACTAAACCCAAAGTAAGCTGAAGGAAGGAAATAATAAAGATTAAAGCAGAGAAAAATATAATAGAGAATAGAAAAATGTGAGAGAATCAATGAAACCAAAAGTTAGTTCTCTGAAAAAAATCGAAATTAACAAATCTTTAGGTAGATTGACAAAGGAAAAAGAAAAGATGCAAATAACTAAAATCCAAAATGAAAGTGGGGACATTAACTATTGATCTTGCAGAAATTAAAAGGATTATAAGAGGGGAGCAGATGTGGCTCAAGCAATTGGGCACCCACCTCCCACATGAGAGGTCCCGGGTTCAGTTCCCTGGGCCTACTAAAGAAGATGAGCTGTAGCAAGCCTCCAGCAGAAATGGCTGAAGTGGTTAGGCACTCGTCTTCCACATGGGAGGTCCCAGGTTCAGTTCTGGATGCCTCCTGAAGAAGACGAGCAGACAGACGAGGTGGCCATCTTGGGGGGTGAGGGAATAAAAATTAAAAATAAATGACAAAAATATAACTTTTAAAAAATGGATTATAAGTGAATACTATGAATAACTGTATGCCAACAAATTATAGAACCTAGAGGATGTGGACAAATTCCCAGAAAAATAAAAGTTACCTAACTGGACTCAGTAAGAAATAGAATACATCAACAGATATATAACAGTAAAGAGATAGCATTGGTAACCAAAAACCTCCTGACTAAAAAAAAAAAAACAGGATAGGATGGCTTCGTTGGGAGGTCATTCCAGAGGTAACACTTATGCACATCTCAGTAGGATCTCATAGAATTCCAAAGGGGATATCATCCCAAATAGTGGGGCTCCTGAGGGCTCTGGAGACACCCAGGCCCTATGTCAGGGCAGATAGCTCTGGAGTTTGGTGTCTTGCCAGTGAGCCCTACTTTTGGAGTTTGTGCTCCTGAGAGTGACAGAGTTGGACTCAACTATGTCTTTCCTGCACATGGCTCATCTGTCCCTTCTATTCAAACCTATACTTGGTGCTGGAGTTTGTGGGTGTACGTCCAGAGGCTTGAGTCTTTGGGCTGTCCATGTGCCAGTTGGGACCGGAACCTCGGTGGTGCAGCAACTCCTATTCTACAGCTCATTGGACTCAACCAGGACAACTGGCGGGGAGATGATGATGGACAATGGCCATCCCAGGGAATGGAGAGAGTTTGCAGCTACAGGCAGGATTATCCCATTCATCTTCCCCATGGGATATAAACCCCCTCTCAATAGGAGGTGGAGTGGACATCACCATCCAGACTCCTCAGGATGGGGGGGAAGAGTAATGGACTAGAGTGGACTTACTGATATTCTGCTATAGACATATTGTGATTCTAGCAATGGAAGAAATTACAACATTGATGTGGAGCTAGTGGCCACTGGTGGCTCTGGGGGCAGGAAGAGGGAAAAGCAGTTATAATACAGGGGCTTTTTCAGGACTTGGGAATTGTCCTGAGTGACATTGAGATCACAGATATAGGCCATTTTATATCATCATATAACATGCAGAACTGTGTAGGAGAGAGTGTGATCTACTATGTGAACTATGGTCCATGCTTAATGGCAAAACCCCAGGATGTGTTTATCAATTGCAATTAATGTGCCTCACTAATGAAGGATGTTTACGTGGGTGGTTGTGAGAGGTGTGGGAGGTGGGGCGTATGGGAATCCCTATATTTTTTGTGTAACATTTATGTAATCGAAGTATCTTTTTAAAAAATTAAAAAAAATTAAAAACAAAAAGAATAAGATCAAACTTTTTCAAAGTCTTACAAAAGAATAGAAGTGGGGGGAACACTTCCTAACACCTTCTACGAGGCCACCATTACCCTGATACCAAAGTCAGATAAAGACATAACAAGGAAAGAAAATTAAAGACTAATGTCCTTTATGAAAATAGATGCAAAATTCCTTAACAAAATACTAGCAAACCAAATCCAATAGCACATTAAAGGGATTATACACTGTGATCAAGTGGATTTATCCCAGGAAGGCAAGTGTGGTTCAATGTAATATCAAGCAATATAATATATCACATTAACAGAATGAAGGAGGAAAAATGATCATTTCAGTTATTGCAGAAAGTACATCAGACAATATCCAGCACCCTTGTTGATAAATAACATTCAGAAATCTAGGAATAGAAGGTGTGGCAGTTTGAGGTTATTTTATGAATCCCCAAAAGAGAAAGATTATATTTGTAAACTGATCTATCCTTCTGGATGATTATATTAGATTCAGTTGAGGGGCCCTTGATTAAGGTTGACAGGTGATTTCACCTGTTAACAGTAGGACTTTAAGGAGTGGATATGGCTCAAGCAGTTGAATGCCCGCCTCCCACATGGGAGGTCCTGGGTTTGGTTCTTGGTGCCTATTAAAGAAACAAAAACAAAAAACAAATGGACAATGAGCAAAAAACAATGAGCAGACAAAGAACACAAAAGACAGTGAGCAGACAACGAGCAAAAGTAAACAAGCAGAGAGTGGATGTGGCTCAAGCAGTTGAGCACCCGCCTCTCACATAAGAAGTCCTGGGTTCAGTTCCTGGTGCCTCTTAAAGAAAAAAAACAGAAAACGAGCAAAAAACAACAAGCAGACAATGAGTGCAAAAACAACAAGCAAAAACAATGAGCAAACAGATGAGGGAGTCATCTGGGGGGGGGTGGTGGAGATTAGGGCTTTGATTCGACCACATCAGTAAGGTGTGTCTCAGGTTGAGTCACCACCTACTTGGAAGGCTGATATAAACAGATGGAAGAGGAGAGAACTTTGTCATTTTTTATCCTGTGACCCCAGGGTGAAATAAGTCATTTGCCTGATAGCTTACAGACACTGTTGGGAAGAGAGCTGAGACTGATACAGAAAGCCCAGAAAGAAACAAGCCCTATGCCAGGAGAGACAAGCCCTATGCCAGCCTGCAGGTGGGATATAAGAAGCTCTGAGAGATGAGCTCTAACCAGGAGAAAGAGGATTGGAAGCTCTGAGAGAAAGGAGAGACCAGGCAGAGATCAGCAACCATCTTGCTTCAGCACATGGCAACTGACTTTGGTGAGAAAGCAACCTTGAGCTGGACTCTTTATGGCCTTGTAACTGTAAGCTTTTACCCCAAATAAATACCTTTTATAAAAGCCAACAGATTTCTGGTTCTTTGTATTGGCACCCCTTTGGCAGACTAATACAGAAGGTAACTTTCTCTACATGATAAAGGGCATATATGAAAAACCATCAGCTAATTTTATGCACAGTGGTGAAAGACTGAAAGCTTTCCCTCTAAGATCAAGAACAAGAACACAATGTGTGCATTTCACACTACTATTCAATATCGTATTGGAAGTTTAGGTCAGAACAATTAGTCAATAAAATGAAATAAAATGAATCCAAATTGGAAAGGAAGAAAAAATTAACAAGAAGAGTAATTGTGCAAATAAACAAACTCTGCAAAATTTCAGAAGATTAATACAAGTAAATCAATAATATTTCTGTATACTAGCAGTGAACAGTCTGAAAATGAAGTCAAGAAAACAGGCCCATTTACAAAGCAATCTTAAAGAATAAAAGAAAGAAAGTATCTAGGAATATGTTTAACCAAATAATATAAAAAACTTTGTAGCAGGTAGATATTATTTCTGAATTTCAAAAAGAGGTTTGGATTATGTTTGTAAACTGGTCTGTTCCTTTGGGCATGATACCCTTTGATTGTATTAAATTCAAAAGATTTTATGTTTACTTGCTTAAATCAAGATTAGGGCTTTGATTCGACCACATCAGTAGGGCATGACTCAAGGTTGAGTCTCCGCCCCCTCGGTGGGCTGATAGAAACAGACAAACACAGAAGATACAGAAGAGGAGAGAATTTGGTCATTTCGGTCCTGCCATATGACAGAAAGGAGAAGGCTCAAATAGCTAAAGCCCCAGGAAGAGAGACGAACCATATGCCAGCCTACAGCTGAGACTGGAAGATGCTGGACCCACGGAGCCTTAAGAGGTCGCCTGCCATCTTGCTTCAACATGTGGCAACAGACTTGGGTGGGAAAGCAACCTTGAGCTGGACTCTTTACAGCCTTGTAACTGTAAGCTTTTACCCCAAATAAACAGCCTTTATAAAAGCCAACAGATTTCTGGTACTTTGCATCAGCACTCCTTTTGGCTGACTAATACAGAATTGTACACTGAAAACTACAAAACTTTGCTGAAAAAGAGAAAAACAAATGGAAAGACATCTCATGTTAATGGATTGGAAGACTTAATATTGTTAAGTTGTTGATATTATCGAAAATGATCAGTAGATTCAATCCAATAACTATAAAATTTCCAGCAGCATTTTTTGAGATATAGAAAAATGAATCCTCAAATTCATATGGAATGTCAAAAGGCCCTGTGGTGGTTTGGAGCTGTATGTGCCCTAGAAGAACATGTTCTTAAACTTAACCCATTCCTTTGGATGTAAACCCATGGTAAGTAAGACCTTTTGATGAGATTACTTCAGTTAAGTGTGGGCCACCTCAGTCAGGATGGATCTTAATCCTATTACTGGAGTCCTTTATAAGCAGAATGAAATTCAGACAAAATTTTCAAAGCCAGGGAAAGCAAGAAAGCAGTTCAATGAAACTTGGAAGTGAACTGAGAGGCCAGGAGAGAATGCCATGTGCACTGCCATATGACAGAGGAGAAAAGGACCAAAGACCACTGGCAGCTAGCCTGAGAATTGCCAGTCTTCAGGAAGAAAGAATTGCCTTGATGACATCTTGATTTTTCTCTTAGCCTAAAAACCATGAGCTAATAAATTCCCATTGCATCAGTATTTGCTTGAGCAGCCAAGAAAACCAAACCAACCCATAACTAGTCAAAACAATCTTGAAAAAGAACAGAGTTGGAGGACTCATATTTCCTGATTCTAAAATGTCTTCAAAGCTATAGTAATCAATACAGTGTGATACTGGTATAAGGACATATAGAGTGATGGCATAACTGGCAAAAAGGAGCCAGAAAATATCACACATATTTTTGGCTAATTGATCTTTGAAAAGGGTGCCAATTCCATTCAGTGGGGAAAGAATAGTCTCTTTAACAAATGGTGGTGGGAAAGCTGTAAATTCACATGTGAATTAATGAAATTGGAACCCAAATTTTCACCATATACAAAAATTAATCTAAATAGATTAAGGACCTAAATGTAAGTGTTAAAATGATTAACGTATTAGAAGAAAAGATAGGAGTAAATCTTGAAGACTGCATTTGGCAATGGATTCTTGGATATGACACCAAAAATACAAGCAAAAGAAGAAAAATAAATAAATTGGACATCATCAAACCTAAAACTTTTGTTCATCAAAAGACATTACCAATAGAGTGAAAAGAAAACCTACAGCATGGGAGAAAATAGTTGCAAGTCATTTATCTGATAAGACTTTAATATCCAGAAAATATAAAGAACTTAAAACTCAACAACAAAAAGACAAAAAACACAATTAAAAAATGGGTAAAGTGGGGGCGGATGTGGCTCAAATGGTTGGGCATCTGTTTCCCATATGGAGGGACCTGGTTTCGATCCGTGGGACCTCCTGGTAAAATAAAAGAAAAATATAGAAGGTACACGAGTGAGCTGCCCAGGCCCCGTGAGCGGGTGAGCCGCCCAGGCCCCACCTAATCATGCAGCAAGATGATGACGTAACAGGAGAGTGACACAAGGGAGAGCCAAGATGAGACGCACTGAGAAACCAGGAACTGAGGTGGCACAAGTGGAAAGATGCCTCTCTCCCATATCGGAGGTTCCCAGGATCGAATCCAGTGAAGACAAGAGGAGAAGGATGAGAGAAGAGGGCAGGAAACAGATGCAGAGAATTGCCCAATGAGTGGACACAAAAAAACAGCCAAAACTGGGGGCGGGGGGGATGGAGTTTAAAATGGATTAAAAAAAAAAAAGTAAATAAATAAATAAATCTAAAAAAAGAATTATTAAAAAAAAAATGGGTGAAGAAATACCATTGATATTTGAATATTAATCTTGTATCCCATCACTTTGCTAAAACCATCTATTAGTTCTAGTAGTTTTGTTGTGGATTTTTTTTGGATTTTCTAAGTGTAGGATCATATCATCAGTGAATAATGCAAGTTTTATGTCTTCCTTTCCTATTTGGGCACCTTTTATTTCTGTTTATTGCCTAACTGCTCTAGATAGAACTTCTAGAACAATATTGAGTTCAACAGTGGAGACAATGGGCATCCTTGTCTTGTTCCCAATCACAGCAGGAAAGCTTTCAGTTTTTCACTATTGAGTACAATGCTAGCTTTGAGTTTTTCATATATGCGCTCTATCATATTGAGAAAGTGTCCTTCTAGCCATATCTTTTGGAATGTTTTTGTCAAGAAAGGATGTTGTACTTTGTCAAATGCCTTTTCTGCATCAACTGAGATGGATAATGTGATCACTCAAAAATCAATAGCATTTCTATACAAGCTGAGCAAACTGAGGATAAAGTCAGAAAAAAAATCCATTTACAATAGCAAATAAAAAATAAACTATTTAGGAATAAACTTAACCAAGAACATTAGGACCTGTATTCAGAATACTATTAAACATTGCTGAAACCAAAGACAACCTAAATAAATTGAAGGACATTCTGTGTTCTAAGTTGGAAGAATAAGTGTCAGTGTGGCAGTTTGAAATTATTTTATGAATCTCCAAAAGAGAAAGATTGTTTGTGAACTAATCCATTCCTGTGGGTGTGAGACCCTTTCATTTGGACTATATCAGTGAGGCATGACTCAGGTTGAGCCTCTGCCCTCATGTTGGGTCTGATAAAAACAGAGACAAAGAAAGAGACATGCAGAAAAACGGAGCAGCCATATTTGATCCTGCAATGTGAGAGAAAATTCTCTAGCTTTGCCCACAGCTGAGCAGCAAGGAGAGAAGTCCCTGAGATGCTCTAAGAGCTGAGGCCCAGAGAGAGAGGAGCCATATGCCTGGTAGATTGTAGCTCAACTCAGGAAGAAAGCAGAGCAGCTGAGGCTGATAGAGGAGGCCTGGAAAGAGAAAAGCCCCATGCCTGGTTGCCCTCAGCTGAACTCTGGGAGACAGTAGATTTTGGAGGGGAAAGCACACACCTTGGCAGAGATCTGTGGCCATTTTTTTTACCACGTGGCAGTTAAACAAGGCAGAAAACTGGGAGTCAATCTAGTCTTCTCACTCACCCCTCTTGCCCAGTTACTTGATTGTTAAAACCATGTCATATTTTACCATGTTAATTTTAGTCTTTGATTATCTCCACTGTTCCTAGAGTTTAACCACCTCATCCATCTTTCATTCATATTACCGTAACAGCTCCTATTTCCTAGGGTTCAGTATGTTCAGCCATGTCCTAGCTCCTAAATTCATCCTCTACACACTGTTGTCATAACAATTCCCCTTGCTTAAAATCTTTAACTGGTTCCATAAATTTCAGAATAAAATTCAAACTCCTTAGTATGTCAAATAAGACCTTTTGTTATCTGGCCTCCCCCTTCTCTTTAAGGTTCATGATCTGTCATTCTTCTTACTTGCATATGCCATTCCCTCTATTTGAGATTCTCATCTCATTCTCTGGAGAACTCCTATTCTTCCTCTAAAACTTGGCTCACACATCACTGTTGGTAGGATGCTTTCTTGGCTCTCTGTAGGCTCTTCATTTGGCTCCATGCCCCCCTTCTGCATGCTGTTCAATTCTCCACAACATTCACGCTCTGTAACACAGTACTGCGATAAATTATGTTTGTGAAAACCACTTTTACAACAGTAAAATTATACTTTTCTTACCTACTTGTTATTCTCTTCAACTCTGCTCTTTCACCCCAATTCATGACTTCTTAAAGATATGGCCTATTTCCTAAGATTTCCAGTGCCTAATCTAGTAAATCTAGCCCAAAGCCTGGATTAAACATTTACTAAGTGAATCAGTCCCAAAGTTTAGAATTATTTCTTTTACTATTTTAGTCTGAATTTTTTTTTTTTTTTAAAGATTTTATTTATTTATTCATTTATCCCCCCCTTGCTGCTTGTGCTCGCTGGGTCAGCTAACCACGCCATGCGGGTGGGCTTGCCTTCACCAGGAGGCCCCGGGAACCGAACCCGGGGCCTCCCATATGGTAAACGGGAGCCCTACTGATTGAGCCACAGCCGCTTCCCTAGTCTGAATTTTTTTCAACACTAGAACATACCAAGTGGTAAATACATGCTTTTATTTCATGAAATTATTGATGTCCTTTTCAAAACTTTGTTGAAGGTGACAGATTCTTTAAAGTTTTTCTTAGGATTTCTTTTCCAGCCAATTAGAAAAAAACAAAACAAAACAATACTTTTAACCTTAAAGCAAATGCCTAAACTATATTCTATATTTTTTTTCTTCTTAAATAACCTAAGATGAGAATTAACAGAATAGCAAGTTATGGTTTCACAATAAATATGGCTTCAGGGTAAGAAAGAAAAATCTCAGAACAAAATTAGGAATTATGTAGAAAATTTGGGGAGGCTGTTAGGCAGAGTCTGGCAATGACTAGAGAAACACAGGAGCAAGAGAATAGATTCTTTCTCTTTTTTAATGAAACCATGCACAAAGTATGACAAGTTAGGAAAAGGCAAATTCCAGAGCTGAGAGGTAGCTTACAGGTTTTTAAAAATCATTTATTTGGTCCTTTGCTCTAAAAATGCATATAAAGATTCTTTTATTTGCTGTTAAAATGTTAGTTGCAATAAATATACTACTAGCTTACAGTTGGTATTTTTTTTTCTAATGAGAATCCCCTGCACCATATTTTCATCATGTTCACATGCAGCCTCAATATATATACTGTTGTATAGACATAGACAAATCCCTCTTTGTATCTTACAAATGGCCAAAATCAATGTCTGCAATTGTGAACTGACAGGTAAGAAAATTTCCCCATAATTTCTTACATAGTCAAGATTTATTCCTGGAATTTAATAGCTGATGAGGATTAAAATAGGTTTTCTCATATTTGTTATCTTTATTAAATCACTTTCAAGTATGTATTCTCTGATAAGCTTTGGTTTAAGGCTTTCACATGTTAATCAACTTTCAAGTGGTCCTCTTCAATATGAATCTTATAATGATTAGTAAGGGATGATCGCTGACTGAAGAGTTTTCCACATGCATTACACTCATAGGGTTTCTCTCCAGTATGAATTCTTTGATGTGCAATAAGTGACGAGCTTTGTCTAAAAGATTTTGCACATGTATTACATTTAAAGGGTTTCTCCCCTGTATGAATTCTCTGATGTTGAATAAGTGCAGCACTTTGGCCAAAAGATATCCCACATTCCAGACAATGATATGGTTTCTCTCCAGTGTGAATTCTCTGATGATTACTAAGGGATGAGTTACACCTGAATGTTTTCCCACACTCATTACATTTATAGGGTCTTTCTCCAGTATGCATTCTCTGATGTTGAATAAGAGCTGAGCTTTGTCTGAAGGCTTTTCCACATACTTTACATTTACATGGTTTCTCTCCGGTATGAATTCTCTCATGAATAATAAGTGTTGAGTGGGAACTTAAGGCTTTACCACATTCATTACAATTATACAATTTCTCACCAGTATGAATTATTCTATGTCTATTAAGTCGTGAAATAGAAGTAAAGCCTTTTCCACATTCATTACATCTATAGGGCTTTTCACCAGTGTGAATTCTTTCATGTTGAATAAGAGATGCACTCTGACTGAAGGCTCTCCCACATTCACTACATTTAAAAGGTTTCTCTCCAGTGTGAATTCTTTGATGATAACGAAGGGATGAGCTAGACTTAAAGGTGTTGCCACATTCATTACATAAATAGGACTTCTTTCTAAGATGAAGTCTCTGACATCCAGTAAGGGATGAGCTACAACTAGATGGCTTCCTACCAGGATTATATTTATAGGGATTTTCTCGAGCATGGATTTTTTGATGTATAAAAAGGCCTGACCTTCTGCTGAAGGATTTGCCACATTCTTTACATCTATAGGATTTCTCCACAGTATGAGTTCTTTTATGTTTACAAAGGGATGCACTATGGCTGAAGGCTTTCCCACATTCTTTACATATGTAAGGTTTCTCTCCAGTATGAGTTCTTTGATGTTGAATAAGAGCTGAGCTTTGGCTAAAAGCTTTCAAACATTCTTTACATTTGAATAATTTCTCTCCAGTATGGTTTTTCTGATGTTTACGAAGGGATGAATTGTGAATGAAGGCTTTCTCACACATATTACATTTATAGCGTTTCTCTGTTGTGTTAATTTTTGGTTGGTTAAGTAAATTTGAATTCTGCTTGAAGCTATTTCTGTGTATTTCACATTTTAGGGGTGCTTCTTCTCTAGAAACTCTTTGTTGCCTGACAAGGACTGATTTCAGGGTAAAGTTCTGGCCAAATTCAATATTTTTACGGCTTCTTCCCATGGTAAGAATTTTCTTATGGGTGACTGAAATTATTTGGAAACCTTCATTTTTGTCCTGTTGTTTCTTTAATTTGTCTTCATATATACAGGGCTTTTTTGATTTGAAGTCCGAGGATTCATCCCTTTTAAGTATTTTCCTCATTAGTCCCTGAAATGATGAGTCTTGAGTTTGAGTTGATTTTGTGGTTTGGGGAATGTTCTTCCATCCTGAAAACAAAACAAAACAAAGTGAAAAGAAAAAAGAAATTGCAAATGAGTCATATGATTGGCTAAGACTAAATAAGTAGAAGGAATAAGTATTGATATTTAAATAAGGATTTGCTATCTGGGAAAAATATAATGGCAAGAGGGAAAACAGAAAAGCTGTGTTAAAAAGTAGATGAGGGCTAAAGTAGTAGGTGAACAAAAGAATAAAGCATACTCTTTTAAGGAAGGTGAGTGTGTAAGAGTGACCTGGAGAATGGAGAATGGAGAGAGGATTAGAGGTGGAGTATGAATCAGGAAAGGCATTATCTCCATGACAATCTCTCTCATTTCTGCAATGATTTCTAATCTTGAATGTCTTCCCTCTTTTCTACATGTCAAACTCTTCTATAGCCTTCAGATTCAGTTTAAATGTTAACTACTCTGTGTATCCTTTCCTGCTCTAACCTCCAATAATCCATTCCCCTTATTATAGCACATACTACAGTGTATTGTCATGTATATACCTAAGGGAAAAAATCTTTTAAGTATATATAGAGATGTTGAGAAAGCCTTTAACAAAATTTGGCACAACTCATAATAAAAGCACTAAGAAAAAAGGAACTGCGGGATACTTTAACATAATATATATACCTTAGTCCTAAAGCCATTATCTTTTTAATGAGGAAACACAAGAGGCATGTGCACTATGATCAGGAACACGGCAAGGATGCCCTTTCTTTTGCTACTATTCATCAATGTACTAGAGGTATTGATATTAGCCAATTCAATTAGACAAGAGAATTCTTTAAAGGCACAAGAATGGGTAAAGAAGTAAAATATGTCAATTTGCAGATGACATGATACTGTATCTGAAAACCACAGAGAATTAATGCTAAAACTAATTCAATAAAATAGCAGGCTATTATACTAAAACCATTAGCCTTCAATTATACTAACAATTAAAAAAATTGAGTATATAATAGTAGAGAAAACTTGATTTATAATAGTAAAAAGATGAAATACTTAGGAATACATTTACAAGAAATATGAAAAACTTATGAGAAGTTCAAAACACCCTTGAAAGACATAAAAATAGACTTGAACAAATGGAAAAACATCTCCCGTTCTTGGATAGAATAACGAATAACTTAGCATCATAGAAATGCCCATGCATGAAGGCAGGGTATATATCAGCACTTCTCAAGCTCAGATGACACTGGGCCAGATGATCCTTTGTTGTGGGGGCTTGTCCTGTGCATTGTAGGATGTTTGGCAGCATACTTGGCATTCACCCACTGGATGCCAGTAGCACCCCACCCCCACAAGGTTGCGACAACAAAAAATGTTTTAAGAGACTGATAAATATTTCCTGGGGGACAAAATCACTCTTGGTTGGGAACCATAACAGAGGTAAAACAAAATCGACAAACTGATGATTGCTGAAATTGGGTGATGGATACACTGATATAGTCATCATCAATAAAAGGCTTAGAGAGGATAAAAAAAAAATCAGCCTCCAACCTATTAAAGGAACAGTGTCAATGACATTTACTTTATATGTCAAATTATAAATGTGTAGACTGTTAAACAGCATTTAACAAAGCATAGCAAGACATTCAATTCAATAAAAGAGGTTCTGTCAAACTGCCTAGATGAGGTCATGATTTGCAGGTGCCAAGGTCCATCTCTTAAACCAAGTGTGATGGTTAATTTTTTTTTTAAACAAATCAATTTTATTGATACATATTAATAAAGCATACAATTCATCCAAAGTGTACAAGCAATGGTATTTGGTATAGTCACATAGTTGTGCATTTATCACTTCAATCATTATTAGAGCATTTTCATTATTTCAATAATAATAATAATAATAATAATAATAATAATAAAAAACAGACAAACCAAAAAAACCTCATCATGTTTCAATCTCTCTCTGCTTCCCCTGCTATACAGAATAACAGCTATGTGATGTTTAATTTTATGTTTCAACCTGGCTAGGGAATGGTGCCCAGTTGTTTGGTCAAATACTGGCTTAGTTGTTACTATGGTGGTATTTTGTAGTTGGGATTAGCATCTCCAACCAGTGAACCTGTAAAGGAGATTACCCTCCATAATGTGGATGGGTCTCATCCAATCAGTTGCAGGTCTTAACAGTAAGAACCGAGGGTTCCAGAGGTTAGAGTAATTTGTGTCTCAAGAGTTCAACGTTGACTCTTAACAGAATTGCCAGCCTGCCAGCTTCCTCTAAGGACTTCACACTCAAGACATTGACATCACCCTTATTGGAATTTCCAGCCTATGGCTTGCCCTTTGGACCTGCCAGCTCCCACAATCACGTGAACCAATTCCTTATAATAAAACTCTTAATACACAAGTACAGACATACACACACATACACACACACATTGTTGGTTCTCTTTCTCTGGAAAACCCCAATTCTACTCATCCCAACTCCACTGTAAAGTACTAATGCTTTAGCTCCAGGTTCATGCTTCCCATTGAAGCAGACCTTAGTCTTGGATTGTGGACTTACTAATTGCTCCTTAGGATTGCTTACAGTGTTTTTAATTTTTTTAAACAGGTCTACAAATCTGTCTTCTGATGTGCAGATCAACTGTGGCTACCTGGAGCTACGTTATGAACAAGATCCGAAGTTTAGAGTTAGAATGATCTAATAACTTCTCCTCTTCCATGGGGATAAAGGCCTAACAAATGACAAGCAATAATCATGTGTATATGGCTACCACCCTGAATAGTTCCTGTCATTAGGTCTAGATTCTCCTCTTTTGGCTCTTCCAATGCTCTGAGACTGCCTTCAACTTTCTTCTCTTCCTAGGTGATTTCATCCACCCCCATCCCTCCTACATGAATGACTAGCCTGACTCTTCTCAACACACTTTACAGAGGTATTTCCAACTACCTACTAGAATTTCCATTTGTATATCTTTCTTACACTTCAAATTTAGCATGTTAAAATCTGAACCCAGCACATGCTTTTTCAAACATTTTTTCACTTTTCCTCAGTTCTGAATGAAATCACCTTTATAGTTACTCTGCCATAAATTCTTATTTCATTTCAGAATCTTCTCCCCTTCATTCCAAACTTAGTCAGTCACCAATTCTCTTAATTAAATTCCATCACGCAAATGTCTCTAATGGCCATCACTAAAATATGTTCAAGTTCAAGGTCTCATTACTCTGTAATGACTACTATGCTACTGAGCCTCAATTTGTTCCTTTGATCCAATTTCCCACCTTCCCAGTATTATTTTCCACTGGATATATTTTTCTCTCTACAAAGAACTCATCTTGGACATTCATTTCCTATGACTGCTGTAACAAGTTACCACAGAGTTAGAGGCTTAAAACAACACATTGTACAGCAAGGGAAACAGAGGGAGACTGAGAGGTGAAGAATTTTGTTTGTCTGTTTTTATGTTTATTATTATTGTTTAAATAATGAAAATGCTCTAATAATTAGTGAAATGATGAATGCACAAGTATGTGATTATACCAAATACTGTATTGTATACTCTGGTTGAATTGTATGCTTTATTAATATGTATCAATAAAATTGATTTATTTTTTAAAAATTAATTTTCTTACAGCTCTGGAGGCCAGAAGTCTGAAATCAAATTTACAAGGCCAAAACCAAGGTGTCAGCAGGGCTGTGCTCCCTCCAGAGGCTTCAGGGGAGAATCCATTTCCTTGCCTTTTAACAGCTTCTAGAGCTGTATTCCTTTGCTTATGGTCCTTTCATCCATCTTCAAAGCTATCAGTGTAACCTTCAAATCTCTTTCTGCTTCCATCATCATATTGCCTTCTGTGGCCTTTTATGTCAAATCTTCTTCTGCCTCCATATCATAGGAATACTTATGATTGGCCCATCTGGATAATCAGGATAATTTTCTCATCTCAAGACCCTTAACCACATTTGCAAAACATCTTTTGCCATAAAAGGTAACATTCCAGGAAAAAGGACCCGGATATATATATTTTTTTCGGGGGGAGGGGGTTGTGTCATTATTCAGCCTACCACAGCTTGTTACTTCAAAACGCCTTGGTTACTCTTTGTTTCATTAATTTATCAAATATTTACAGAGTTGCTACTATATGCCAGGCTCTATCCTAGGCCCTGGTGATCCATAAGATGTTACAGATCTAGTAATGAAAAGATATAGTTCCTTCCCCAAGGAATTTAGTTTAACATTAGAAACAAAGAAGTTAATAGGCAATAAATATAATAAGATAATTTCTATAACAAAAACCGAAGGTAAATTAAATGAAAAACAAAACAAAACAAAAATCGAAGGTAAAAATGGATACAAAGGACAGTTCAGAACAATAACCAAACTATCCTTAGATAGAGGAGTGTGCAGGTAGGGAAGGTATACAGGTGGTAGGTAGAATTTTTTTAGGATTTTAAGGAGTTATCAGTTCGCTAGTGTAAGGTTAAATAAAACAATGAATTTTCCTGTTGCCAAAAGGGATAAAGATATTTCTCCCCTTTCATTTCTTAGAGTGCTTCTTTGAGAAAACTTGTATTTGTAAATCCTCCCTCCGTCTCTTTGGTTTGTATGTAAATATTTTAAAGTCTCTTGCGAGCATTAGAAGTTTTGTGGTTCTTAAGGATCTGGGAGTCATCTCCTTGAAATATAAGCATTAAAGAAGAGTGCCCTTTTTCCCAGTCACCACGGGAGTTTAGCCTAGGTGCATGGCTCCAATATGTAACCACCTGTTTGCCATAGAAAAAGTTTTATTTTCCTTAGGATAAAGGCAATTATCTAAAGCAGATGGCCACCTCAGCTACCATGTGAATTTAGGATGAATATTAAAGAATGTAGAGCAAACTGTGTTGTCAAGTCCTCTTACATGAAGACAATTACTAATCTTGAGAACATGTATGTAATGGATTGTATCTGCTTGGCTACAAAGGTAAGAGTTTCTTTCTGCCTTTGTAATCTCATCAGGTAACCTGTGATGCATATGGCAGTTTGGTTTAATGCTTATTTATCAGTAACACTCTTTTTTAATTTTTCTGAATCTGTGGAGGATTTTCTGGGTTGGCAGGAGATAAAAAAATTTTTTTTCCCCAACACTAGATGAAAGATGGTGCAAAGACTGAAGGCAGAATCAATATTGTTTGACCGAAAACATAGCTTTGTAGCCTTATTTCCTCAAATATTTCCCCAACTTATAATCCCACAATTAATTCAAAGTTATTGAGATAAAAATGTCACTTTCATTTGCAGTCTCAGAGAGTTTTCTTGAGAATCAAAGAACTGAGTGAGTTATAATTAATATGCTGGGAATTATATAAACTCTATGGTGGACCAGGAACCGTATTAGGTAATGGAGTCAAGGTAACGAATAAAACAGACAATTCAGCATCTGGGAGTTTACAAACAAGAGGAAGAAACAGATACTGTATGGTGATAAACACTCTGAGGGAAAATAAAGCTTGTATGGGGATAAAGAATATGGAGGATGGAGGGCTGTGCTATTTTAGATGATCTGGGCCTATTCAAGAAAGAGACATCTGAACAGAAACCTGTGCAAAATGAGGACTTGAGTTATGTAGGCACGTGGTCATCAGGAATTAAATGGTCTAGTAAAGGAAAAGGAAGCACAAGAGGCCCTGAGATGTGAGTCTGCCTGGCTTGCCTGACAAACAGCAAGGTGGCCAGTGTGATTAGAGTATCTGGATGAAGAAGAGAGCAAAACGAGATGGAGGTGAAGAGGTAGCCAGGGCCAGATCATGTAGTTCTCTGCAGGCCACGAGGATTGGATTCTATGTGATGGAAGCTACTAGAGGTTTTGCGTAATATGCAGTGATATGATCTGATTTACCTTTTAAAATGATCATTCTGACTGCTATAGGAGAATAGATGTTGGGGTAAGAGGGAAGGTATAGAGCCCACTATGGTGTATTTGTTGGGCAGAGTGGAGGGAATAAGAAATAACAAGACTAATTCATACATATTAAATATGAGGGCTGGACCGGATCTCTTTCTGTTCAATGATGCCCACCAGTGCCAGCACAGAACTCACTCATCATGTATTAAGGGACAGAAAAGGAGGGTATAAGGGTGTGAATCTCAATCTTCCAACTTTAGAGCCTGAGCCTCCCTTTTTAAACAGCTCTCATTCCCCAGCTTTTATGACAGCCACCTCTCCTGTTTCCATCCTCTGACTACTACTCAGGCTCAATCACAGATTCCTTTCTTAAATAAAAGTTGATGTTTCCTGGGATCTTGTCCTCCGTTCTCTTCCTTTACCTGGTCAGCTCAAGGCTTCAAATGGCACCTTTGAACTGATGACTCCATGACCTCCTTCTGAAATTCAACCCTGTAGACATTATACAATTGCTCACCAGATACCTCTACCTGAGTGTTTCACTGAGTATCTAAATGAAGCCCATTTCAAATTTGTCCTGTACGTTAACAAACCTGCTCGTTCTGTCTGCTTCATCCAGGCCTTAACAGCTTCTTGCCTAGATTACTGCAATAGCCTCTGTAAGGCTTTCCACCTCTAGTTTTGCCTCACTTTAAATCTATGCCCCGCAATGCTTCCAAAGTGATTTTTCTTATTAAATTCAAATTACATAAGGGCCTTATGAATATATTCTGTTCACAAAAAATTAAAATATTACATTTAAAAAAAAGTCAGCTTTTATCATTTCTACTGGAGACCTCATTCCAAATTTAACTACTCACCCAGTTAAGGTGTATCCTTCTAACCTTTCTCTCTGTACTTACATGCATAGTAAACATATAGACCAACACATACATAAGTTTCTTTAAACATATATGGCATTATATAATTAACTTTTGCCCTTAATGTGCTACACAGCTCCGTCTGTATCAATGTTTTTTAACTGTAGCAATGTATGCCAGAGTAAAGATATACTATAGCCTCTTCAGCTATTACTTTATTGAAGAGCACTGAAATTCTTTCTGATTCAGACCAATATTTCTGAAATATTAAGGGCCATATAATTCTTCTGATTAAAATTCTTTAATTATTCTCAGTCATCCATAGGACAGTTCAAATGTGTTTTACTAAAGCAGTTTATAATGTGGCCTCTACCTACCTTTCTAATCTCATTTCCTTCCTCATTTTTCTTTCCCCATTTACATACCCTGAGCTTTAGCCAGAATGAATTATTTAGAATACCTTAAACATACTATGTTTATTGAATGAATATATGAAAATGTAGCCCTCCTTTGAAACAATAGGAAAGAATAAGGAAAAAGATCTTGAGAGGTTAATTTGTGAAATGATGTCTGACCTTACTTTCTTTCCACTTTGCCACCTACTTTTAAAATTTTTAAATTTTTATTATTTTTATTTATTTTTGCCACCTACTCTTTTTTTTTTAAATAAAGGTTTTATTTTTATGTATTTATCCCCCCCTTGCTGCTTGTGCTTGCTGTGTCCATTTGCTGTGCGTTTTTCTGTGTCTGCTTTTCTCCCTTTGTTGCGTCATCTTGCTGTGCCACACGGGCCGTCAGCTCACCGTGCCACGCCGGCTGGCTTGCCTTCACCAGGAGGCCCCAGGAATCGAACCTGGGGCCTCCCATATGGTAAACGGAAGCCCAACCACTTGAGCCATATATGCTTCTGCCACCTAAAAATCTTGAGGACTGAGAACTTTGAAGAAAGTTTTCAAACCAACATCTCCAAAGTACTTCTTCCTCTTATTCATTAGACGGTTATCTGCAGGCACCTAAGTCCCACCACTCACCTAGAAAGGAGCCTCCGGGGCTTTCTTTCTCTACTTTCCAGGGCTCTTCTCCTTGCTGCAACAGGGATATCACTTTTGGTTTGGAAAATGGGAGTCCTGCTCATAGACCGAAAAAAAAAAAAAAATAGAGAGAGAGAGAGAGAGAGAGAGAGACACTTGGTTTTGTTTTGACACAAAGAGGTATCCCAGATTTGAGAGGAAACCTCAGAGGATGGTACAAGTAGAGTTCCTGTGAGGGGCTCAAGATTGTGCCCTCACAATGTATGAGGAGATGTTTAGAATTTGATCACATTTTAATTAATTATAATTGAATGTCAGAGAAATATAAATAAACACACACCCCTGATTAGTAGTGTGCCATTAGCTTCCTATAGAAGTGGGAATACATTAGATGTATAGATTGAATTAAGATTTGTAAATAGGTATCTATAGAAAGGATAATGTACCAAGTAGCTTAAAATGAGAAAACTCTAACGCCCATTCAAAGATGGATTGCATCGGGGTTCTTCACAAGGGATCTGTGAGTTTGAATTGAAATTCAAAAAAATCATTATTCTTGTGGGGATGTGTTGGTGTGGGTGTAGTTAATTTATTAAATAATACATAGTATAGTGTGGACTTAGTAAGGGGTCTGTGGTTTTCACCTGACTGGCAAGGGGATCCATGGAGCAAAAAAGGTTAAGTACCCCTGGATTACATAATGTTCTTCTGGCTGTATAAGATAAGTGGGAAAAGCAAGGGATAAGTCATTGAAGAAGTTTGAGTGATGGTCTCTGCTTGAGAGATGAGCAAACAAACCATAGAACAATCATAAAAAGTTATGCCTGAATCATGAGGGAATTTTTAATGTGCAATTGTATAGAAGAAATGGGATAATTATTAATACCAACCCCCCTCACTCCCATACATGGGACAATTGCAAACTTAATATTTAATTATAGAGATCTGTTGTGGACAATTCTAAGGCAAAACCCAGATATAAGTTTCTTGATGGCCCATGGTTTTTATTCAGGAAAGGAGGTGCTGAGATATTCCAATTTCTCATTTATGAATCTATGGAGGAAATTTTCCTTACCCACTGAGATCAGGTTCTTATAATTCTCCAGCATCACATCCTGGTACAAATTTCTCTGAGAAGGATCCAGTTTTCTCCACTCATCCCGAGTAAAAAGCACAGCCACATCCTTGAAGGTCACAGACACCTGTACTGACAAGGCATTCAGGCTCAGCCAGGATTAGCCATTACACAGAGTGAAGCAGGCAGGGCCTTGGTGGGTGGGTGGGGGGCAGGTGGGGCAGGCAGGCTACCCATGACTTACTTCTGATATTATTCAAGTTTTTGAAGGTTCCAGGTAATTTATTTAATGAATAATCAACCAATGACAAATATATACTGAGCAAGGTAAAGTGTGAACCTGTTAACCATTGTAAGAAAAGTATAGCAGTATTAAGAGCATTAGTGGGAGTATTAGCCTTAAAATGTATATTTTTGAAATTTGCCAGTTACTATATTTGTATTTTATTGAATAGTACACAAAAATGCACATACAAGGATGTGTTTATAATAGCAGAGTTAAAAAGGAAACAACCTAAATAACCACTGATGGAAGCTAGGGTAAATAATTTATGATGCTATCTGTGCATGTGTTAGATTACTCAAGCTTGAGTAAGGAAAACATCTATACACTATCAACTAAGATGGCAACTCACCTGAGACCTTGCTTCCCTCTGTTCAGTAGCCATGTCCTCTTTCTAGACTCCCTGTGCATGGGCAAAGTCTCCAGAAGACTGATCTGAGAGAAGAAAAAGGGAGCCAGAAGGAAGCCCCTTCTGCTTTCCACCCCTCAGAAGCAGTAGCTCTGAAATCCTTACACCAACTGAGAATGACCCCATGGGCCTCAGAGAGGGAAGTAAGAAGAAATTAGGTGCAGACAGGACCACACAGCAGGCCCCAACTCTTTCCCTGGCTCAGAGTTTCCAGAGAGTATGACCCAGAAAAGGACATTAGACTCAGCAGCAGCAGCAGCAGCGACTCAATCGGTCCTATCATATTGCAGACACCCCATTTACATCGCTTAGTTTCCACAGCACCAGTAGGCATTAAAACAGCCCCATTTTATAGATGAGAAAATCGAGGTCAGAGTGTGAGTAGCTTGCACTAATTCACACAGCCTGTAAGGAGGGCACTCGGATTCCAAGCACGGCGGGCTCCAGAGCATCCGCTCTAATGGCCTCACTACGGGGCACATGACATTTCTCCACCTTCAAGGTCTTCCCACTCAATCTCTCCCTTTCCTGTCAAGAAGTTAATTTCCAAATACTTTATTAAAACTGTTTCAGAAAAGGAAAAAGGTGGCTTTCCTACGGCAGGTAGGGGGCGGCTGTCTTGAGGAAAGGGTACAGAAACCTGGTCTTGGCTCTGCCATTGCTGGAGCCTGAGTAAACAGTCAGGACTGTAAAGATGGTAATGGGAGGAAATGCATTTTCTACGGCGCCGTAAACAGACCTGGAGGAAGCAGGAGCTTGGCCGGGACCGGGAGCAAATGGGAACAAGTGCCTGATGTACCAGTTCAGGAACAGTATCTGCGGGAGCCTGGCTGGGGGCAGGCGGGCAGACCAGCGGCCCCGCGGCGACCACAAAGGCCCCTCCAAGCTTCTCGGCGGCGGAGTTTCAGCCCTGGTCTCCCGTGCCCGGACCGCGAGCCTGTCCCCGGGTGGCGGCGCTGCATCTTCCCGGGGCCTGGGTCCTCCCTCCCGCATCCTAACATCCTCTCCGCAGCTCACCTCGCCCCCAGGCCTCCGGAGCCTGGCCGCACTCCCCAGGTGGAGGCTCCGGACCGCCCCGGCCGCGACAGCAGCCTCTGGTCGGGACTCCTTTCCGGGGAGATAACTGGGCGGGCCTCGGGCCGCGGAGCTGCTCACCCAAGAGGTAAACGCCGGGCGCCCAGAACTGGGCCAGGAGGGGCGGGGCAGGGAGCTTGTTAGGTGCGTCCGCTAATACTTCTGGGAAATGGAGTCCACGGGAGAGCCCGAGCATTCTGGGAAATGTAGTTCGCCACTTTCCCTGGCGGAGGCGGAGCCCCTGCTGAGCCCTGTCACGTGACCAGGCCCGCTTACGGGTTGACGGGGAGTTCACCCGGGCTCACCGCATAACCTTCTGTGAGAAGCAGAGGTGAGTTTTGCGGACGTTCCGGAACCTGCGGCTCTGCTTCTGCGAATTGATGGCCAGGCAAGTGGAAAACAGTCGAATACAAACCTGTTTCCCCTTCCGTTAATCAACAGAAACGTATTGAGCACCTACTTGGTGCCATCCATTGTAGGCGTTTTGAAATACGTCAATGAATAATACCAGAGATCACTGCCCCTTCCAGAACTTTCTTGGGGGGGGGTGTTCTACCATGAATATAATTATGTAACGTTTTAGGAGATGGTAAGTGTGGAAAAAAGCGAAAGGAGAGCAGGGTCGGGGGATATAGGGCGGGTGTGGGAGGTCACCAATACCACCAGGTTAACATAGCAATGAGCTAAATCTTGGTAGCAGCTAGAGTAAGTCATCTCTGGATAAGTTCTTGCTCAAGTATCTTGGCTATGATCGATTCACAAAAATTCTCGTCTAAATTTTAGAATCAGCGTGTCAAAAAACCGCTGAGACTTTGATTGGATTCATTGGATGCATAAATCAACTTGAGGAAAATTGACATCGTCAAGAAAGTGAGTCTACTAGTCCATTTGCATGGTATATCTTCTTTTTTATTTAGGTCTAATAATTGTCCATAATAGTTTGTAATTTTCTCCATAACGGTCTTGCATATGTTTGTGAGATTATTTCTGGGTGTTTCATATTTTTTGATGCTATTGTAAATGGTATCCCAATTAATTTTTTTATACGGTATTGATTTTGGATACAGCTTCCTGTCTAAAGTCTTTCATACATGGTAATAAGGAGTTTGTAATTTGTTTTGGATATTCTATGTAATATGAATTATGAATAATGGCAGTTTTGGTTCTTTTGCTTATATATACCCTTCCCTTTTGTTGCCTTAGTGAGTTGGCTGTGATGTCCAGTACAGTGTTCATATAAAATTGCCAAAATATACCTTTTCTCATTTCTATATCAGTGTTTATTCTTTGAGTATAATTTTACTGTGGGGTTTTCTGTAATATTCTTTATGAGATTTTTATTCCTGGTTATGAGTTTTCATCATGAATGCCTTTTAAATTAAAAAGAAAAAAAATTTTTTTTAAAGCTTTAGATTACATAAATGTTACATAAAAAATATAGGGACTTCCCAAATACTCCACCCTCTCCCCCTCCCTTTAATGCCTATTAAATTTTAGCAAGTATTTTTCTGCATCTGTTGAAATGATCATATGAAATTTCTTCTTTAACAGTTAATGGGGCTAATAATGCTGATTGTTTTACGTTAAACTAATTTTCCGTTTCTTAGATAAGTACCACATGGTCATGATGCATGCTCCTTTTCTTTATATTTTTAGATATGTTTTGGTAATATTTTTATTGGGGATTTTGCATCTGTGTTCATGTGTAAAATTGGCCTGTACTTTTTTCTCTCTCACATTGTCATGATTGGATTTTGATATTGAATTACTGTAACCTTACAAAATTAGTTGGGCAGTGTACCCTCCTTTTCTATTCCCTGTAATAGTTTGTGCTAGTCTGGATTTATTTCTTCCTTAAATATTTGGTGGAATTTACTTGTTACGCTATCTAGACCTGGCGGTTTCTTTATGATAAGATTTTAAATTGTGGAACAATTTCTTTACTAGTTATTGGGCTACTCATATTTGATATTCCTTTTTGTAACACTTTTGATATTTTTTTAGTAACTTGTCCATTTCATAGACTTTATACAATTTTGGCATAAAGTTGTTCATAATAGCCTTATATAGATCTGTTGGATCTGTAGTGATTTTCTTTTCTCATTTCTTCTGATTATTTGTGCCTTTTCTCTCTTTCCTTGATCTCAGAGATTTATCAAGTTTATTAGCCTTTTCAAAGACCCACACTTTTGCCTTTGTTCACCCTCTCTATTGTGGGGCTGTTTCATTAATTTTTAACTCTTCCTTCTTCTTCTTTTTCATATTTGTTTTAGTTTGTGTTTTCCCCAAAGCAGAACCTAAGACAAGAAAATCAGAGTGAGGAGCAGGAAAAGTGAGACTGTGTGGGTATGAAGGTAAACAAAGTGTTTGTTATTGAGGTAGTTACCTCTGTGGGCAATTTGGGATCAATGCTACTGGAGTGCCTTTGATGAATATACAGTCTCCACCTCAGAATTGTCCTCTGAAGGTGGGGAAGCTAGGACATTTATCTACTTACTCATACTCATTGGCCGAGGGTTGCCTCCTTGCGCATTCACTCCCCTGGATTCAGGTGTTGTACTTTGGCTTGGGCTGAAAGCCCTGAGGCTTCAGAAAGAGAGGCTAAAGTAGAAAAGCTGAGAGATGTAGCAGATGCTAGAGATAGGAAGCTCCCAGAATGCATGGAAACTGTCCACCTTCCTGGTAACTGTAGAGTAGGCAGATAGTTTCATTTAAGTGGTTTTTATCATGCAGATACTAGAAAGCAAGAAGGGCCAGGAAATTGAGGTGTTAAAATAAAAATTTGAGCAGAATGTTAGATTTCAGAGAGTTTTATGAAAACAAACCTTGAATTGGGGAAACTCCAATCTCCATAGGGTAGAGAGGAATTCCATTGAACAAAGGGAGCAGTGAGTTTTCATAAGATAGAACAAGGAAGTACATTGGGAGAATATTTTCTTTGGTTAGTGCAGATTGTGTTTCCTAATATGGTTGGTAGTTGGCAATAGCTGATTGACTGTATTTAAATTGTTTTCTGGGCAAGTCGGGCATTTGCAAGAAATAGAAACTTACTTAGATTTGGTTTTGTTGTTTTGGGGCTTAGCATGAGTGAGTCCATGTTGAACCTCTTAGAGTTTATTTATCAGTTCTCCCCTTTTGATCCAGCCATCAGTCAAGTTGATGGCTGAGTAAAAATTTAAGGCATTAGTGTCACTCTCAGTTACCATCTGCCAGCTCCAGGCATTTCTTGTAGGTGATTAACTCTACGTTGTAGATGTTGAGGGGTTGGTTGTTTTTACTTTCTTCACATTTGTCTTTTTTTTTTTTTTTTTCATTTCTGTCATTTTAGATGGATGAACACCATTTGGCGAGATGGCTGGGTGTAACCATTTAAAACTTTAAATAGGATACAGCACAAAAGGGAGACTATTATGATGGCTATAAGTAGTGAAATGTCCAGTGTTTGGAGTATGCTTCTGAGCAAAGACCCCAGGACCCAAATGAACTGAAATCAAAAAGTTCAAAAAGCGATCCTGAGAACGGAGTTACTTTTTTTTTTTTTTATTATGGGTAAAAATCAAAATTCTCACAATACATACAAACATTTGCATAATGATATATAACGGAGTTACTTTTTTTGAGCCACTTAGCTTGTTTTGACAGTTTTGTGTAATTGTGTTTCGACTTTCCCAGAAGTGTTTATCCAAGTACAGCAGGTGGTAACTGATGACAAAAAAACTTCTTGCTCTGCCAGCAAGTAGACAAGAACAATTCTATTATCTAAAACAACTCTAGCTAAAGAATCTAAAGGATTTTTGTTGTGCAGAAATAGCCTTTGCAGTGGAATCAGCAGTTTCTCCTACTGTTAAAGATAAATTTCTAATTATATTTTCATTGGTGTTAACTCCTAATCAAGGTAATAAGAGTAAAATGAAAGAGGCCTATCCACCATCATTGATACCCACCAGGTAGTTCTCATTTGACTTGGCATGTAAATTAAGTGAAATAGTCCACTGGGAAGCTTCAGATTTGTTATGAATTTTTAAGGGAACAACAAGGTGTTCAAGGGTACATTTTCCCGTCACTGTCCAACGACCTATGCAGGGAGTGGCCTAACGAGTAGAGGTTTTATTTCTTTCCCAAAGGAAAATAAACCCTGGAGGGGTACTGCCAACCCCTTGACATATCAAGGTCATCTCAGGCATTGCCTTTGGATATATGAGTGAGCCATTTGTCAATTTCATTATATCAGGAGTTGATGCATCTCACCAGGTTGCCCAGGTTGCCCAGGGGTGTGGGGAAGGAGGGTGCACAGTCAACAGCTATGCCATTATCTTTGTCACAGGGCATAAATGAAGGCTTTCCCTATGTTTGTACAAGCATGAGGCAGGGAAAATCAGCATCTATGGTAGCGATTCTGACTCCATAGAGAGGAGAGAGAAATCAAGGATGAGTGATTTTTAAGCAGTTTTATTGAGATATATTCACACTCCATACAACCCATCTAAATTGTATAATCAGTGGCTCTCAGTAAAGTCACAGAGTTGTTCAAAGAGTTGTTGTAAAATTGATCACTACAATCAATTTTAGAACACTTTCATTACTCCAGAAAAAAAACCCCAAAAAACAAGCCCCATACCCTTATATACCCCAATTTTTGATACTTAGCATAGGAGTGGTACCTTTGTTACAAGTGATGAAAGAATATTAAGTATTACTGTTAGCTATAGTCCATAGTTTGCATAAGGTGTATTTTTCCCATAGTTCACCCTTTTATTAACACCTTGTAATATTGATGTACATTTGTTATAGTTCATGATAGAACATTCTTATATTTGCACTATTAACCACAGTCATTGTCCCCAGCAGGGTTCACTGTGTTTTATGGTTCCATGTTTTATCCTCTGGCTTCCTTTCTAATGATATACCTGACCATAAACTTCTTTCAGCCACATTCACACCTAATTCAGCACTGTTAATTATAGTCACAATAATGTGCTACCATCACCTCCATCCATTTCCAAACATTTACAATAAACAAAATTAGAAATTCTGTACAAATTAAGCATCAGCTGCCCATTCTCTGCCTTCATTCTATCTTCTGGTAACCTATATTCTAGATTCTAACTTTATGAGTTTGCTTATTATAATTAGTTCATATCAGTGAGATCATACAATATTAGTCCTTTTATGTCTCACTTCACTCAACATAATGACCTCAAGGTTCGTCCATTTTGTTGCATGTATCAGGACTTTATTCCTTCTTATTGGAGAATAATATTTCATTGTATGTATGTACCACATTTTGTTTATCCCTTCATCGGTTGATGGATGCTTGGGTTGCTTCCATCTTTTGGCAGTTTTGAATAATGCTGCTTTGAACATTGGTGTGCAAATGTCTGCTTGTGTCCTTGCTTTTAGTTTTTCTGGGTATATATCTTATAGCCGGATTACTGGATCTTATGGCAATACTATATACTTAGTTTACAGAGAAACTGCCAAACTGTATTCCACAGTGACTGCACCCTTTTACATTCCCACTGACAGTAAATGAGTGTTCTTATTTCTCCACATCATCTCCAGCACTTGTAGTTTTCTGATTTTTTTCAGTAGCAGCCACCTAGTATGTATGAAATGATACATTGTGTTTTTTTTAATTCAATTTTATTGATACATATTAAATAGCATACAGTTCATCCAAAGTGTACAATCAGTGGTATTTGCTATAATCACATACTTGTGTGTTCATCACTTCATTCATTATTAGACCATTTTCATTATTTCAATAATAATAATAATATACAAAAAACAGACAAACAAGAAAATTCCTCACCTCTCAATCTCTCTATGATTCCTCCGCTTTACATAGCTGCTGTTTCTGGCTATTCTATCCAAAGTGTATAATCAGTGGTTTTTAGTATAACCACAATGTTGTACATTCCTCATCTCAAAAATTTTAGAACAATTTCATTACTCCAAAAAGAAAGACTCCATACCCCTTAGCATTCCTTCTCATACCTACATAACCACTAATCTCCTTTCATCTTTATAAATTGATTTATATTTACATTTTATATAAATGGAATCATATAATATGTAGTACTCTGTGTCTGGTCTCCTCCACTTAGTATAATTTTTTTTTTTGGTCTAATATTAACATTTTATATTATTAAGTTACATTTGTTCAGCTTCAAAGAAAAATTGTCTTATATATGCAGTTCTACCCATATTTATATTTCATATAATATATTTATATTTCACATAATATATTTAGTTTATAATAGGGCAATCATATAGTATTTGTCCTTTTGTGTCTGACTTGCTTCACTCAACATAATGTCCTCCAGGTTCATCCATGTCATCATGTTTCACAACTTCATTTCTTTTTACCACTACATAATATTCCATTGTGTGTATACTCCACAATTTGTTTATCCATTCATCTGTTGGTGGATACCTGGGTTGTTTCCAAATTTTGGCTCTTGTGAATAATGCTGGTATGAACATGGATGTGCATTTATCTATTCATGTCACTGCTCTCAGTTCTTCTGGGTATATACCTAGCAATGGTTTTGCCAGGTCCCACAGCAAGTCAACTTCCTTAGGAACTGCCAAACAGTCCTCCACAGTGGCTGTACCATTTTACATTCCCACCAACAGTGAATAAGCGTTCCTATCTCTCCACACCCTCTCCAGCATTTACACTTTTCAAACTTTTTAATAGTGGTCAGTCTAATAGGTGTGAAATGATATCTCATTGTAGTTTTGATTTGCATTTCTCTAATTGCCAGTGATGTTGAACATTTTTTCATGTGTTTCTTCGCTATTTGTATTTCTTCTTTGTACAGTTATCTTTTCAAGTCTTTTGCCCATTTTATAATCAGATACTTTGTCTTTTTATTGTTAAGTTGTATGATCTCCTTATATATCATGGATATTAAACCCTTATCAGATATGTGATTGCCAAATATTTTTCTCCCTTTGAGTTGGCTGCCTTTTCACCATTTTGCCCAAGTCCTTTGAGGTGCAACAGTGTTGAATTTTGAGGAGGTCCTATTTATCTAATGCATAAGGTTTAAGAAACTACCACCTACCACAAGATCTTGAAGATGTTTTCCTACATTTTCTTCTAGGAGTTTTATGGTTGTTGTTTTTATATTTAATACCTTGATCCGTTTTGAGTTAATTTTTGTATAAGGTGTATGATAGCGGTCTTCTTTCTTTCTTTTGGATATGGCTATCCAATTTTCCTAGCACCATTTGTTGAATAGACTGTTCTCGCCCAGCTGGGTGGCCTTAACAGCCTTGACAAAAATTGCTTGACTGTAGATGTGAGGGTCAATTTCTGAGTTCTCAGTTTGATTCCATTGGTCAATCTGTCTGTCCTTACACCAGTACCATGCTGTTTTTACCACTGTGGCTAAGTAGTATGCTTTCAAGTCAGAAAGTGAGAATCCTCCAACTTCGTTCTTCTTTTTAGAGACATTTTTTGCTCTTCAGGGCCCCTTAACCTTCCAAGTAAAAATTTTTTTAAAGATTTATTTTATTTATTTATTTGCCCCCTCCCCCCAGCTGTCTGTTCACTGAGTCTACTCATTGTGCGCTCATCTTTTTAGGAGGGAGCTGAAACTGAACTAGGGCCCCCCATGTGGGAGGGAGAGGCCTAATCACTTGAGCCACCTCCACTCCCCACTTGCTGTGTCCCTCATTGTGTTTCTTCATTGGGTTATCTCGTTGCGTCATCCTATTGCATCAGCATGCTGTGCCAGCCAGTTGCGTCAGCTTGCCGTCCTGCTCGTTGTCCCTAGGAGGCCCCGGGAACTGAACCCAGGACCTCCCGTGTGGTAGGCGGGTACCCAACTGCTTAAGTGACATCTGCTTCGCCCAGATAAATTTAATTATTGGCTTTTCGATTTCTGCAAAAAAGGCTGTTGGGATTTTTATTGGGATTGCGTTGAATTTGTAAATCAGTTTGGGTAGAATTGACATCTTAATGATATTTAGTCTTCCAATCTGTGAACACGGAATAACCTTGCATTTATTTAAGTCATCTTCCATTTCTTGTAGCAATGTTTTGTAGTTTTCCAAATACAGGCCTTTTATGTCCTTGGTTAAGCTTATTCCTAAATATTTGATTGTTTTGATTGCTGTTATAAATGGAATTTCCCCCCCTGATTTCCTCCCCAGATTGCACATCAGTAGTGTATAGAAACGCTATTGTTTTTTTGCATATTAACCTTGTATCCCGCCACTTTGCTGAGCTTGTCTATTAATTCTAGTAAATTTGTTGTGGATTTTTCAGGATTTTCTAGATATAGGATCATGTCATCAGCGAATAGTGAAAGTTTTTACTTCTTCCTTTCCTATTTGGGTACCTTTTATTTCTTTGTCTAGCCTAATTGTTCTAGCACAATATTGACTAATGGTGACAGTGGGCATCCTTGTCTTGTTCCTGATCTCAGTGGGAAAACTTTCAGTCTTTCACCATTGAGTACAATGCTAGCTGTAGGTTTTCATATATGCACTTTACCATATTGAGAAAATTTCCTTCTATTCCTATCTTTTGGAGTGTTTTTATTAAGAAAGGGTGCTGTATTTTGTCAAATGCCTTTTCTGCATCAATTGAGAGGATCATGTGATTTTTCTTCTTCAATTTATCATTGTGGTTTATTATATTAATTGATTTTCTTCTGTTGAACCACCCTTGCATACCTGGTATAAAACCCACTTGATTGTGGTGTATAAATCTTTTTTTTTTTTTTTTAATAATTTATTGAAGTATATCATTCATACATGAACATACACAAACTATAATTGTTCAGTAAACATTGTGAACTTACAAAACAAACATGCATAATGTCACATATGGCTCCCACACATCACCCCACCACAAATACTTTGCATTGTTGTGAAACATTTGTTAATGAATTATGAAAGAACATCGTCCAAGTATTACTAGTAACTATAGTCCATATCTTACTCCCCTATACATTTTTTTAAAGGATTTATTCATTTCTTTATTTACTTTTATCCATTTTTACCTGCCTCTCCCCCCTCGTTTTTGCTGTTTTTGTGTTCATTTGCTGGGCAACTCTCTGTGTCTGTTTCCTGCCCTCTCTTCTCATCCTTCTCCTCCTGTCTTCACTGGGATTCTATCCTTGGAACCTCCGATGTGGGAGAGAGGCGTCCTGCCACCTGCGCCACCTCAGTTCCTGGTTTTTCAGTGTGTCTCGTCTTGGCTCTCCCCTGTGTTACTCTCCTGTTTACGTCATCATCTTGCTGTGTGGCTCGCGGGGCCTGGCGGTACACCCGTGCATGGGGCCTGACGGCACACCCACACGCGGGCCCTGGGGGACTCACCGTCTTGCAGGACCTGGCGGCGCACCTGCTTATGGGGCCTGATGACTCACCTGCGCACAGGGCCTGATGGCTCACCCACTCACAGGGCCTGGCTGCGCACCTGCACACAGGGCCTGGGGGCTCACCTACGGACCGGGCCTGATGGCTCACCTGTGCGTTAAAATTTTTTTAAAATTTTTACCGGGAGATCCCGGGGATCGAACCCAGGGAGGGCCACATGGGAGACGGATACCCAACCATTTAAGCCACATCCGTCCCCCTGCTATATCTCTTAAGATCGACCAAAGATACCTAGAGTTACAGTCTTTTCCTATACAGGATGGTCAGGTTTAAATCAGGTTTAGTTTATCACCAGCATTTTAAAAACCAGACCTAGGGAGAAAAACTAGGTCTGGGGACACATGCATGGTTTCTAATATAGTGAATGTTTAGCTTACCCTGATTGTCACAAAATCAGGACAGTGAGAATATTTGCAAGTACAATTCTTTTAATGTGCTTTTGGATTCTGTTTGCAAGTATTTTGTTGAGAATTTTTGCATCTATATTCATTAGAGATATTGGTCTGTAATTTTCTTTTTTTGTAGTATCTTTATCTGGTTTTGGTATTAGGGTGATGTTGGCTTCATAGAATAAATTTAATAGCATTCTTTCCTCTTCAATTTTTTGGAAGAGCTTGAGCAAGATCAGTATTAGTTCATCTTTGAATGATTGGTGGAATTCACCTGTGAAGCCATCTGGTCTGGGGCTTTTCATCTTTGGGAGGTTTCGGATGACTGTCTCAGTCTCTTCACTTGTGATTGGTTTTTATGAGTTCTTCTATTTCTTCTAACGTCAGTGTAGATGGTTCATGTGTTTCCAGGAATTTGTACATCTCATCTACAGTTTCTAGTTTTTTGGCATACAGTTGTTCATAGTATCCTCTTATGATCTCTATTATTTCCACGGGGTCAGTGGTAATGTCCCCCTCTCATTTCTGATTTTATTTGTGTCTTCTCTCTTTTTCTCTTTGTCAGTCTAGCCAAGGGTTTGTTGATTTTGTTGATCCTCTCAAAGAACCAACTTCTGGTTTTGTTGCTTCTATTTTGTTTTTGTTCTCGATTTCATTTTTTTTCCTGCTCTGAACGTTACTGTTTCTTTCCTTCAGCTTGGTTTGGGATTAGTTTGCTGTTCTTTTTCTAGTTCTTCCAGGTGTGCAGTTAGATAATCAATTTTAGCTCTTTGTTTTTAATGTAAGCATCGAGGGCTATAAATTTCCCTCTCAGCATTGCCTTTGCAATGTCCCATAGGTTTTGATATGTTGTGTTCTCATTTTCATTTGTCTCAAGATATTTGCTGAATTCTCTTGCAATTTCTTCATTGACCCACTGATTGTTTGTGTTGTTTAATCTCCATATACTTATGAATTTTTCCTTTTTCTGTCTATTATTGATTTCCAGCTTCATTTTATTATGATCAGAGAAGGTGTTTTGTGTAATTTCAGTCTTTTCAAATTTATCGAGACTTGTCTTGTGACCCAGCATATGTTCTATCTTGGAGAAGGATCTGTTAGGCCTCAAGGCAGGGCCTTTATGGATAACCAGAGATGGCATGAAGAAAACTTTAACATGAGAGTTAGGCAAACTCACATTTATTATGTCTGCAGAGGTAAAGAGCCAAGGTCAGTCCAAAGTGACTCAGACCCGACTCCCCGTGCTGCGGTTTTATTCTTGCTTAAATATCTAAGTTACTACTTAGCATTTGCTTTGATTACACATTAGTTTTTATGCGTATGGATGATCATACATAGCTTGTTATATAATTGTATGATTAGTATGTTCAGGAAATCATGCTTGCACATACATTGCCTGATCAAAAAAGGGGCGGATAACTCTACTCCTGGATGGGAAATTTACTCTGTTAATTAAGCAAGTTGAAGTGAGGACAGCAATAGGCTTCTTCTGCGCAGGTCTGACCAACTGGTTGAAGCTGGTTTTCATACTTCATTGCTTCAACAGGATATTCTTGACCACCAGAATCAGAATTTGGCAGAAAGAGAGGGTTGCATTTCATTGCCTTCTAATTTACATACAATTCTTTCCTTTGTATCCTAACAACAGGGAGGAAAACAAGTTACTTGCAGGTATTTGGTCATCGTATACCCATCAGATCCATGAGCACTTGGAAAGAATGTATATCGTGCTGTTTTGGGGTGCAGTGCTCTATAGATGTCTGTTAGGTCTAGTTCATTTATCATATTATTCACGTTCTCTGTTTCTTTATTTATCCTCTGTCCAGATGTTCTATCCAATACTCAGAGTGGTGAATTGAAGTCTCTATTATTGTAGACACATCTCAGCTTTGCCAGTGTGTGCCTCATGTATCTTGGGGCACTGAGGTTAGGTGCATAAATATTTAGAATAGTTATTTCTTCTTGTTGAATTGTCCCTTATATTAATATATAATGACCTTTTTCATCCCTTATAACCGTTTTGCATTTAAAGTTAATGTTGTTCGATATTAGTATTGCTACTCCAGCTCTTTTTTGGTTACTATTTGCATGGAATATCTTTTTCCAGCCCTTCACTTTTAGTCTGCTTATGTCTTTACATTTGAGGTGAGTCTCTTGTAGAGAACATATAGATGACTCATATTTTTAAATCCATTCTACCAGTCTGTGTCTTTGGATTGGGGAGTTCAAGCTATTAACATTCAATGTTGTAACTGTAAAGGCATTACTTACTTCATCCATTTTAACCTTTGGCTTTTTGTTTTCATATCATACTATAATCTATCTTTTTACCCTTTCTAATATTCCTCATTTCTACAGTCTTCTCCAAGTCTTTTACCTACCTTTGTTTTTTCCTTTCAGGCTGCAGCACTCCCTTTAGTATCTTTTGTAATTCTGGTCTTTTGGTAACGTAGTCTATCAGTTTTTGTTTGTCGGTGAAGACTTTGAACCCCCTTTCATTTTTTTTTTTTTAATAACTTAAAAAAAAATTTAAAAGATACTTAGATTACATAAATGTTACACAAAAAATTTAGGGATTCCCATATGTCCCACTCCCCACACCTCCCACACCCTCCCACTCCCCTTCACTTTTGAAGGACAGCTTTGCTGGATACAGAATTCCTGGCTGACAGTTTTTCTCTTTCAATACCTTAAATACATCATACCACTTTCTTCCCTCCTCCATGGTTCCTAATGAGAGGTTGGCACTTAATCTTATCACGTGTCACTTGTATGTGATGCTTTGCTTTTCTCTTGCTGCTTTCAAAATCTTCTCTTCTGATATTTGTCATTCTGAATAGTATGTGTCTCGGGGTAGTTCTGTTCGTGTTTATTCTGTTTGGGGTGCATTGTCCTTGGATATTGATATTTATGTCTTTCATAAGGGTAGGAAAATTTTCAGTCATTATTTCCTCAAATATTCTTTCTGCCCATTTTCCATTTTCTTCTCCTTCTGAGACACTGATAATGCACATGCTTTTGCGTTTCATGTTGTCTCTCAATTTCCCGAGACCCTGTTCCATTTTTTCCCATTCTCTTCTCTTTCTCTTCTCTTCTCTTTTCCAGTTCAGATGTTCTGTCTTCAAAATCATGAATTCTGTCTTCAAGCAGTTCAAATCTGTTCTTATGTGCCTCTAATGTATTTTTAATCTCATCCATCATATCTTTCATTCCCTTAAGGTCAGTTAATTTTCTTTGCAGAATTTCAAATTGTTCTTTATGCTCTCCCAGTGTCTTCTTAATATCCTTTATCCTATAGTCATGTTTTCTTTCAATTCTTTAAAATGATTTAGGAGAGTTGTGTGATTATCAATGATTAATTGTCTTAAATCCTGAATCTTTTCAGGATATTTGGTTTATTCCTTTGGCTGGGTCATCTCTTCCTGTTTCCTAGTATGTCTTGTAATTTTTTGCAGATGCCTAGGCATCTGAATATGTTGGTGAATTTACTCTGATGGCCATTTTCTCTCTCTTGCCTATTGTTGTTATTTTTTCACAGCTCTTTGATATTTGGTTCAACTTATCCTAAGTCTTTAAAATTGCTCAGCTTAATTTAATCGTGCCAGGGACTCACCAGTGGGGCACAGAATTTCTCAGGGGTGGGGTAAAGAGAACTCTAAAAGCAGTTTCTGTCTATGTAATTTCTAGATGGACCAGCAGATGGCACTCGTTGGTGACCTTTCAGCAGAGATGTATTTCTCTTGGTTTTCCTTTGTTTTTGTCTGGCCAGAGCCGAGATTCAAAGTGGGCTACACGGGCGGAATTCACTGAAGAAAAGCTCCCCAACTCCCCCTCCCTTTTCTCTTGTAACAGCTGGCAGGAAGGAAGATGTCTGCTTCCCTTTCAGTCAGCTGAAAGGATCCAGGGTTTTACCCCTGCTGAATATTTTGGGGGTGGGGGAGGGGAGCCCTTCCTGTCAGCCTGTAGGTTTAGTAACTCAGTTTGTTGTTTCGGCTTCTTCGTCTCTCTGTCCCTCAACCTCCTGGGAGTTGTGAAGCACTGTCCTGGTCTGCTGAACCCCAAAGCAGGTACCTTGGGCAGCCTTTGGTTCTTTCTCCATTTTTTTTGTGAGAGCTTAGCCTTATCTGGTTAATCCAATGCCATGTTCCTACAATTCCCCCTCATTGTGGTTTTGGTTTGCATTTTCCTAAAAGCTAGTGATATTGAGCAACTTTTCATGTGCTTTTTAGCCATTTAGATTTTCTCTTTGGAAAAATGTTCAAGTCTTTTGCCCATTTTTTAATTATTTGTCTTTTTATTGTTGAGTTTTAGGAATTCTTTATATATGCTGGGTTTTATCCCTGTTGGATATGTGGTTTCCAAATATTTTCTTCCATTGACTAGTCCGCCTTTTCATTTTCTTGACAAATTCCTTTGAAGCACAAAAATTTAATTTTGGGAGATCCCATTTATCTATTATTTTTTTGTTGTTGCTTGTACTTTGGGTGTAAGGTCTAAGAAATTATAGCCTATCACAAGATCATGAAGATACTTCCTTACATTTTCTTCTAGAAATTTTACAGCCCTGGTTCTTACATTTAGATCTCTGATCCATTTAACACAAAGTTTTTGTATATGTTATGAGATAAGGTGTTCCTTCATTCTTTTGCATATGGATAACCTTTGTTGAAGAGACTGTTCTGTCCCAGTGAGAGGACTTGGTAGCCTTACAAAGACTGCTTGACCATAGATGTGAGGGTCAATTTCTTAACTCCCAATTTGATTCCATTGGTCAATATATCTGTCTTTATGCCAGTATCATGTGCTTTTGACCATTGTAGCTTTGTAATATGCTTTAAAATCAGGAAGTGAGCCCTCTAACTTTGTTCTTCATTTTCAAGATTTCTGCAAAATAGGCTGTTGGAATTTTTTTGGAATTGCATTGAATCTATAAATCAATTTTAGTAGGATTGACATCTTAATGATATTTAGTCTTCCAATCCATGAGCACGGAATGCCATTCCATTTATTTAGGTCTTTTTTGATTTCTTTTAGTATAGTTTTCTGTGTATGAGTCATTTACATCCTTGGTTAAATTTATTCCAAGATATTTGATTCTTTCAGTTGCTCTTGTAAATGATATTTTTTTACTTGATTTCCTCCTCAGCTTGCTTATTACTAGTGTATAGAAACACTCGTGATTTTTGCATGTTGATCTTATATCCCACCACTTTGCTGAACTTGCTTATTGGCTCTAGTAGCTTTGTTGTATAATTTTTGAGAATTTCTGTATAGGATCATGTAATCTGCAATAGTGAAAATTTTACTTTCCAATTTGGATGCCTTTTATTTCTTTATCTTGCCTAACGGCACAAGCAAGAACATCTAAAACAATGTTGAATAAGAGTGATGACAGTGGCTATTCTTGTTTTTTCCCCAGATTGTAGAGGTAAGGCTTTCAGTCTTTCACCATTGAGTATATTAGCTGTGGGTTTTCATATATGTCCTTTATCATGTTGAGGAAGTTTCCTTCTAGTCCTATATTTCAGAGTGTTTTTTTGAGAAGGATGCTGGATTTTGTCAAATGCCTTTTCTGTGTCTGTAGAAATGATCACATAACTTTTGTTCTTTGAATTGTTGACGTGGTATATTACATTACTCGATTTTCCTTTGAATACCTAGGCTAAAACCCACTTGATCATGGTGTATCACTGGTTTCTGTCTTGTTGGATTTGATTTGCAAGTGTTTTATTGAGGAGTTTTGTTTCTAAGTTCATTAGAGAGATTGGTCTGTAATTTTCTTTTCTTATAGCATCTTTAACTGGCTTTGGTATTAGGGTTATGTTGGCTTCATAGAATGAGTTAGCTAATGTTCCCACCTCTTCAGTTTTTTGGAAGAGTTTGAACAGAATTGGTGTTAGTTTTTGTTGGAATGATTGGTAGAATTTACCTGTGAATTCATCTGGTCCTGGGCTTTTCTTTGTTGGGATGTATTTGATGACTGATTCAATCTCTTTACTTGTGATTGGTCTCTTAAGGTATTTTATTTATTCTTTAGTCAGTATAGGTTGTTTGTGTGTTTCTAAGAATTCGTCCATTTCATCTAATTTGTTGGCATACAGTTTTTTATACTATCGTCTTATGATCCCTTTTATTTCTGTGTGGTCAGTGATGATGTCCCCTCTCTCATTTCTCATTTTTCTTATTTGCATCTTTACTCTTTTTTTTTTTGTTAGTCTAGCTAATGGTTTGTCAATTTTATTAGTTTTTTTCAAAAAAAAAAACCCCAGCTTTTGGTTATGTTAATTCTCTCTACATTATTATTATTATTTTTTAATTAAAAATTTTTTTGTATTTAGCCTCTCCTTGCTGCTTGTCCTTGCTCTGTCCATTTGCTTTGCCTTTTTCTGTGTCTGCTTATCTCCTTTTGTTGTGTCATCTTGCTGTGCTACCTCACCATGCTGCATGGGCCATCACTTTACCGCACCGCGCGATCTGGCTTGCTTTCACCAGGAGGCCCCAGGAATCGAACCTGGGACCTTCCATATGGTAAATGGGAGCCCAACCAATTGAGCCACAGCTGCTTCCCCTACCGCATTGTTTTTTATTCTCAATTTTATTTCTAATCTAAGCTTTGTTATTTCTTTCCTTCTGATTGTTCTGGGATTCGTTTGCTGTTCTTTTTCTAGTTCCTCCAGGTTTTCAATTAGGTCTTTCATTTTAGCTCTTTATTCTTTTTTAATGTAGGCATTTAGGACTATAAATTTCCTTCTCAGCCCTGCCTTCACTGCATCTGATAAGTTTTGATATGTTGTATTCTTATTTTCAATTGCCTCAAGACGTTT
Organism: Tolypeutes matacus; assembly: GCA_026826555.1. Classification (NCBI taxonomy): domain Eukaryota; kingdom Metazoa; phylum Chordata; class Mammalia; order Cingulata; family Chlamyphoridae; genus Tolypeutes; species Tolypeutes matacus. Next base: position 482,477 of record JAKSZT010054325.1, on the reverse strand, counting down.
ACTGATTTATCTTGCAGTTTATTCTTTGACCCACTCATTGTTTAATTGTGTTTTGTTTAACTTCCATAGATTGGTGGATTTTCCAATTTTCCACCCATTATTGATTTCCAGCTTCATTCTTTTGCAGTGAGAGAAAGTGCTTTGTATAATTTCAGTCTTTTCTAAATTCATTGAGAATTATTCTGTGACCTAACATGTTCTATCATGGGGAATTATCCATGAGTACACGAGAAGACTGTATATCCTGCTGTATTGGGGTGCATTGTTCTGTGTATGTATGTTAGGTCTGGTTCATTTATCATATTATTCAAGATCTTTGTTTCTTTATTGCTCATATGTCTAGATGTTTTATATTTTGCTGAGAGTGGTGTATTGTAGTCCCCCACTATTATTGTAGAGGCATCTATTTCTCCCCTCAGTTTTTACAGTGTTTGCCTCAAATATTTTGGGGTACCATGTGCAGGCACATGAATATTTATGATTGTTGTTACTTTTGGTCGAATGCCCCTTTTATTAATATATAGTGTTCTTCTTTGTCTTTTATAGCAGTTTTGCTTTTAAGGTCTATTTCATCTGATATAATTATAGGTACTCCAGCTTTTTTTTGGTTACAGCATGTGTGGAATATCTTTTTCTAGTCTTTCACTTTCAGCCTGTTGGTATCTGTGGGTCTAAGGTGAGTTTCTTGTAGACAGCATACAGATGGCTCATAGTTTCTTATCCATTCTGCCAGTCTGTGTCTCTTAATTGTGGAGTTTAATCCATTAACGTTCAGTGTTCTTACTGCAAAAGCAGTACTTATTTCAACCATTTTATCTTTATGCTTTTATATGTCATATCTTGTTTTTGTTTTCTTTTACCCTTTTAGTTACCCTTAGTAATAATCTTCATTTCTCCATTCTTCTCCAAACCTCATCTGTTTTTTCTTTTCAGCCTGAAAAATTCCCTTTAGCATGTTTGTATAGCAGGTCTCTTGTTGTCTGATTCTCTCAATTTCTATTTATCTGTGACTATTTTAATCTCCCTCATTTTTGAAGTTCAATTTTGAAGTACAATTTTGAAGTACCATTTTGAAGTACAGAATTATTTTCTTTTTTAAAAAATCTTATTTTTAGAATATTTTTAGATTACAAAAAAGTTACATCGAAAGCACAGGGGTTTGCCATATAACTCATCCCCTCCCACCTCCTACTAGCTAAGGTCTATAGTTTATACTATGTTGTACACTTTGCACTGTACAGATTTATAGGTTTGATGAAATGTGTAATGGCCTGTTTCAGCCATTACAATATTATGCAGAAAAATTCCAATTCCATAAAAATACCCTGTGTTCTACCTGTTCATCCCTCCCCCTCCCCTCTGAACCTCTGAACTATTTTATCTTCATATCAATTTTATAAGTTCTTCTGTTAACACAATAATAATGAGTCTACTTTGGTTCATGGTTTCATTTCCACTTATGTTTGTTCATGCCTCAATTTTGAGGCTTTTGGGATGATGATGCCCACTTTGCTTCAGATTGAAAGGGGACTTACATCTTATGGAGCAGATGGAAAGAACCATTTTGCTTGTAATTGTAGATACTCTTTGTTTTATGGGATGGGAGTTGTCCATCATCATCATTTTGTTTGTTGTCCTGGGCAAGTCCGATGAATTAGAGAATAGGTATTGGCTGGAAGTATGCTGAGATTCATAGCTCAACAGGCATATGAACAGACTGAAGATTCAAGTCTCTGGGACATATATTATTATATTATATATATTTAATGAATGAGTGTTAATTATAGGTTCAAATAAAAGGGGTATGTATTAGTCTGCCAAAGGAGTGCTGATGCAAAGTATTATATCTGTTGACTTTTATAAAGGGTATTTGAGGGGTAAAAGCTTACAGTTACAAGGCCCTAAAAAGTCCAACTTTTATCCTCTCCACCCACCTTGACAATGCTTCATGAACATTTGAACACATTTATATGTCTTATATGTATGCCCAGGTGAACCTCCATTGTATCCGCCATCACTGACACCCCACAAAAATGATCCTCCCCTGTCATAGTTGTCACCCTTCTGTGATCCAAAACTTCTTCAAAAATGAAGCCAACAAAATAGCTAGATAAAATTAATAAGAAAATGAAAAAATAACCTTTTCACTTTCTTGACAAACTCCTTTGGAATCACAAAAGTTTTTAATTTCAAGGAGGTTGCTTTTATCTGTTTTTTCTTTTGTTGCTCGTGCTTAGGGTGTAAAGTTTATGAAACCTTTTCCTACTACTAGATGTAGTAGATGCTTCCCCACATTATCTTCTAGGAGCTTCATGGTCTTGGCTATTATATTTAGGTGTTTGATCCATCTTGAGTTAATTTTTGTATATGGTGTGAGATGGTGATCTTCTTTAATTCTTTTGGATATAGATATCCAGTTCTCCCAGCACGATTTGTTGAAGAGAGTATTCTGTTCCAGTGGAGTGGGCTTGGTCGCCTTGTTGAATATTAGTTTGCTCTTTATGCGCAGGTCTTTATCTGAACTCTCAATTCAGTTCTATTGGTCAGTATTTCTATCCTTGTGCCAATACCATGCAGTTTTGACCACAGTAGTGTTGCAGTATTCTTTAAGTCAGGTAGTATGATTCCTTCAATTTCATTTTTCTTTTTCAATATGTTTTGGCTATTTGGGGCCCCTTACCCTTCCAAAAAAGTTTTGTAATTGGCTTTTCCATTTCTGTAAAAAATACTGTTGGAACTTTTATCAGAATTGCATTGAATCTGTCAATCAATTTGGATAGGACAGACATCTTGATGATCTTTGGTCTTCCAAACCATGAACATGGAATATTCTTCCATTTATTTAGGTCTTGTTTGATTTCTCTTAGCAATTTTGTGTCATTTTCTGCACACAAGACTGGCTCTATGATCTAGCTTGTGGTCTATCTTGGAGAATAATCCATGAGCACTTGAGAAGAAAGTATGTTCAACCGTATTTGAGTGTAATGTTCTGTATATGTTTATTAGGTCTAATCCTCTAACATATTATTCAAGGTCTCTGTTTCTTTATTGACCCTCTGCTGAGATGTTCTGTCTAATGATATAAATGGTATATTCAAGTCCCCCACTATGATTTTAGAGGCATCTATTTCTCCCCTTGGTTTTACCAGTATTTTCCTCTTATATTTTGGGGCATCCTGGTTAGGTACATGAATATTTATGATTGTTCTTTCTTCTTGGTAGATTACCCCTTTTAATAATATTTAGTGCCTTTTTTTGCCTCTTACAGCAGTTTTGCATTTAAATTCTATTTTGTCTGATATTAGTATTGCTACTCCTGTCCTTTTTTGGTTACTGTTTGCATGTATGATCGTTTTCCAACCTTTCACTTGCAACCTATTTGTGTCCTTGGGTCTAAGGTGAGTTTCCTGTAGGCAGCATATAGATGGGTCATATTTCCATATCCATTCATTCAATCTGTGTCTTTTGATTGGAGAGTTTAATCCATTAACATTCAATGTTAATACGGTAAAGTGTTATATTACTTTAGCCATTTTTTCTTTAGGTTTGTATATATCATTTTATTTTTATTTCTTCTTTTTATCCTTTTTGTTACGCTTACTAATAATCTTCCTTTCTCCACTCTTCTCCATTCTCTTTCTCCTGTTTTTTTTTTTTTTTTTTTCCTCATCTCTCCTTTCGACCTGCAAAACTCCCTTTAGTATTTCTTGAAGGCCTGGACTCTTGTTAACAGATTCTCTCAATTTCTGTTTATCTGTGTATCTTTTGAGTTCTCCCTCATGGATTCCACTCTGCCGCTTCCCCAGTGCCCGGCAAGCCTGTTTGTCTTTTTGCCGCTTCTGGAAGATGAGTGCAATGTTCTACTCCCTACTCCGCCATCTTGAATTCTCACAAGACAGAGTGTTTTTAGACTTCTGCTGGCTCTGCCTCTGACATGGGTAGAAACAGTGGCCTGGTATCTCCTGTCTGGGGTAGGCTAAAACAGCAAGACCAAGCGTTATCCAAAAGCCGGATCAGTACTGAGCTGTGTTCTTGTGGACCAGGGCTTTCTCGGCCCTCCCAGTTTGCAGCAGCCAGCCAGGTAGGTACTGGATCCAACCTGAAGTTGCCTGCCTCAGAAGTGTGGGATGAATGCCCGCAACTACAGCCCAGCAAGTTACTCACAGTCTTTCACCACAGTTTCTCAGTCTCATTGTCCTGCTCTTCCCTGGATGCTGCATATTGCTCTCCTGGCCTCTGGAGCCCCAGAACAGTTGTTTCAGACAGTTACTGCCTGTCCACCAGCAGTTTTTGGAAGAGGAGTGAGCCCTGCAGCTCCCTACTCTGCCATCTTCCCTGAAGTTTTTTCATGAATGATATTTTTAAAGGTGGCATTTGGGACCTGAGAGTGGTTAGTCATGGGTAAAACAATTGGGACTTGTATCAATTGTGGATTTTGATGACAGACCCAACAGTCAGAATTCCCCCTTAGCAATGGTCTTGGAAAAACCAATGATAGCATTGTATTTTCATGCCATGGCAGGAAGGAAAAAAGAGGCAAGCAAGAAGAGTTTAAACATTTTTGGTGGTAGAATTTTCTAACCAAGATGGAAAAGGTGTGCAAAAGGGGTGTGGAAATGAGAGAAATCCAACAATAATTGTAAAAATTATATGATAAGGAATATGACAGGAATGTAAGGGTTCATGGGGTCTTGTTCTATGATCTTGGTAGTAGCTGCCCATCTTGTGAAGTCCTCTACTTCTCATCCTAGTAAATTTTAGTTGTAGGTCTCAGTATCACAGGTCCAACTGTTAGAAGCCCTTTTACATTGTGAGATGTGAACCCAAGGTGCAATCCCTCCTAGTTTGACTGTTGTGTCATAAGTCAGGAATACCTGGTAAGGTCCATTTTAGCATGGTTCAAGGGCTCTATTGCATTGATATTGCTTCCAGTACACCCATTTGCTGAGAGTTAAGATATGAGGAGTTGAAGGAGATTTGTTTCTGGAAATGAGTCCTTCACTTGTTGGAGATAACGTTTTACATAAATCATTAGGGATTTACAATACTGAATTATCTCTTGCTGGGGAAACAGGAGATCAGTGTTAAGATGAAGGCCAGTTGACATAGGTCTTCCAGTGATAACTTCATGGGGAGAAATTTTATGTTTCCTAAATGGTGTGCTTTGAATGGGTATAAGGGCCAGTGGAAGAATTTTAGGCCAAGGTACCCAGTTTCCTCAGTTAATATAGATAGTTTGTTTTAATGTGCTATTTGTTCTCTCTGCTTTTCCAGAGGATTGAGGATTGTAAGGGTAATGATAATGCCAACTTATTTACAAGATCTTAGAGCTTTAATGACTTGTCTAGTAAAATCGGTGCCTCCGTCACTGGAAATAATTGGAGGCTTTCATCAGATGGGTAATACATTTTCTAAAAGGTTTTTAGAAACTGTTATAGCATCTGTCTTATGACAAAGAAAGACTAATTCCATCTGAGAATAAACAGCAATGACTTACTCATGCTGTGGCAGTTCAGTGAAGTCTAGCTGCAAATGCTCAAAGGGGTCAGAAGATGGCGGTGTATAACCTCTAGCAATGGGGATGGTTTTTCCTGGTTTGTGTTGTTGACAGAATATGCATTTATTGTGAATGCAGGGAGCAGCCTTATAATTTTCCCACATGTATTTAATATTTGAACCATTTTGTTGGTACTACGGTGAGAGAAGGTGTGTAAAGTTTTAAGGACTAGTTCTTTTTTTTTTTTTTTTTTAATATTTTAAAAGATGCTTAGATTACATAAATGTTACACAAAAATTACAGGGATTCCCATGTTTACCACCTCCCACACCTCCCACAACCTCCCACATAAGCATCTTTCATTAGTGTGGCACATCACCTGCAATGGATATACACATCCTGGGGCTTTGCCACTAAGCATGGACCATAGTTCACATCATAGACCACACTCTCTCCCACACAGTTCTGCATGTTATATGCTGATGTAAAATGACCTATATCTGTCGTTGTAATGTCACTCAGGATAATTCCCAAGTCCCGAAAAAGCCCCTGTATTACAACTGCTTTTCCCTCTTCCTGCCCTGAAAGTGTCCAGTGGCCACTGGCTCCACATCAATGTTGTAATTTCTTCCATTGCTTAAATCACAATATGTCTACAATAGAATGCCAGTAAGTCCGCTCTAGTCTATAGCTCTTCCCCCAATCCTGAGGAGTCTGGGATGGTGATGGTAAGGACTAGTTCTTTTAAAGATTCAGGAGGTATAAAGTGACTGCCCTTGCTTTCCCACAAAAGTCTTTTGGGTTTAAAAACACATCCTTCATCCAGCCACGTTTGTTTTTCAGCCATCGGGGCCTTTATTTGTTTTACCTCCTGGTGCTCTAAAGCATATTTGATTAAAATTAGGAATTGGCTTGTCTAAAAGAGAAAATTGGGTAAGCATGTATGAGGGTGGTTTTGTTGCAGCTGTCTTTGCATGAAAATCTGTTAGAGCATTGGCTTGGTTTGCCACAAGGCTGTCGATGCAAAGAACCAGAAATGTGTTGGCTTTAGTAAAGGGGATTTATTTGGGTGTAGACGCTTATAGTTCCAAGGCCTTTAAATGTCCAAATCAAGGTAACATCAGAGATGCTTTCTCAGCAGAGTCAGCTACTGTTGATCCTGTTGTCCAGCAACTTGGTGATCAGGCATGTGGCAGGTCTGCCAGTCTCTTGCTACCTTCTTGAACTCAACTGTGGCTGATCAGTCATTTCTCCCTGGGCCTTGGCTTCTTGAGCCTCTTAGGGCTTCTCTCATTGAGTTCTGCTGTGGGTGAACCTGGAGTCCTTTCTCTGACATGACTGGATCAAAATGGTAGCTTCCTTTTTTTTAAGTCAGATACAGCAAGAGGGTGGAGACCCAAGCTGGCTCATGCCTCACTGAGATAGTCCAATCTCAAAGGGCCCCATATTGGCCTTATTTGGGGTATTTATGCTCCCCATTGTGACAGAGTTGGACTCCATTTGTGGTTTCCCTGCACATGGCTCTTCTGCCCCTTCTATTTGAACCTATGGTTAGTACTAGAGTTGATAGGTGTATGTCCAAGAGACTTAAATCTTTGGGCTAGCCATGTGCCTGCCAGACCCTAAGTCTCAACAGAGTTGCAATACCTACTCTCCAGTTCATTGGACTCTTCCAGGACATTGTCCATCTTGGGATGGCCATTGACCATCCCAAGGAACAGAGAGAGTCTGCAACTGCAAAGAAGATAGTCCTATCCATCTGCCCCATGGGATCTAAGCCTCCTCTGAATTAGAGGTGGAATAGGCATCACCATCCCAGAATCATCAGAATTGGGGAATGAATGATGGACTAGAGTAGATTTACTGGTATTCTTGTATAGACTTTAATTGTGATTCTAGCAATGGAAGAACTTTTATCATTGATATGGAAGCAATGGCCACTGGAGGTTCTGAGAAGAGGGAGAGGGAAAAACAGGTGTAAGATGAGGACATTTTTGGGACTTGGGAATTGTCCTGAATGACATTGTAATGATACAGGCCATTATATATCTTGTCATAGTTTAGAAAATTGTGCGGGAAAGAGTGTAAGCTACAATGTAAAGTATAATCCACGCTTAGTGGCAATGCTTCAAAATGTGTTTTTCAATTGTAACAAATTTACCACAGTAATGAAGGAAGTTGTTAATGTTGGAAAATGTGGGAGGGGTAGGGAGTGGAGCATATGGGAATCCCCTGTATTTTTTATTTAACATTTATGTAATCTAAGTATCTTTAAAAAAAAAAAAAAAAGACATATATATATATATATAAAAGGGCCCCACACCCACAGGAATGGATTAATTTAGAAATGTAAACTCTTTTTGGGATTCACCAAATTGAAACTGTCACAAGCATTTACTTGATATTCTGGTTCTCTTTTTTTTTTGTATGAGCCTCAATTTTAGTTATAGCGGTAATTTGAGGAAGTAAAATGGGCAGTTAGAAGTCACTGAATAGTTATCTGTTCTTTATAGGGGATCCACTTGAGGTAAGGACACTCTCCTGTTTCCCTAGCATTTCAGAATCACAGATAACATTAAAAGCATATTGGCTGTCTGAATGAATGTTAACTGTTCTTTGAAATGACAGTGTATAAGCTCTATTTCTGTTTGTTGGGCCAAGGTGAATTGAGGCAAGTTACCTTATTCACTTAGTTCCAGTTGGGTTGTTACTGCATAACCAGCTTGACAATTTCCATTGGTTCCCCAAATATAGGATCTGTCAACAAAGAGGATAAGATCAGGGTTGTGTAATTGTATTTCTTGTAAATCAGAATGTGGAGTCATTAATTGAGAGGTAATCCACTCATAGTTATGAGGATCACCTTTGTCAGACAAGGGCAGTGGGTGGGGTTAAGGGTATTGCATCTTTTCAGGATCAGATTACTAGGTGAGAGTAAAATGATTTCATAAGAAGTCAACCAACTGGAGGATGAATGTTAAGTAAACTCAGTGTTTAAGAGACTTGGGACAGCAGGAAAGGTTTGTAAATATACATCATTGCCAAGTATCATTTCTGCAGAAACTTTATTTTGTTACTGCACCTACCACTTTTAATCAAGCAAGGTATGTTTGAGCCATGGCATCTATTTATAGGCTGTAAGAGGCAACAAATCTTAGTTTTCCCCCATGTTTGTGTTAGTAAGTAAGCCAAGAGTCTGTCCATTTCTTTCATGAATGGAGTAAATAGCTTACAATAATTTGGTAACCCCAAGGATGTAAATAGCTTAGTATAATTTGATAGCCCCAAGGATGGAGGCTGTTTTAAGTTGGTTATAGGGCTGTTTGTAAGGGTCATCCCAAGATAAAAGTTCAGGTACATTGGCTTTGGTTAATTAATAAAGAGGTGGTGGCTGTAAAGAAAAAATTGAAATCCACACTTGGCAATAACCTGTTAGCCCAAGGAATCTCATTGACTTTTTCTTGTGGACCTAGGGAATTCATGGATCAATTTTATTCCTTTGGAAGATGGGTAAATTCCTTTAGAATTTAAGTTATGACCCAAGTAATGAACTCTCTCAAATAAGCTCTAGGTTTTCCTTAGAGTCTTTATTTCCCTTTTCAGCTGATTGTTGGAGTAAATAGATAGAATCTCTTAAGTAGTTCTCCTCAGTAGAGGAGCCAAGCAATAAATTGTCCACATATTGTAATAGAATGGAGCCATTAGAAAATTGTAGGGTACTTTGATCCTGATGTTACACTTGAGAAAAATAAGAAAGTGCTGGAATTGTGGAAATACGGTGGAGCAGGAAGCTCCAGGAATCATTCCCTCCATCAGAACAACTATTAGACATGCAGGACCTGTCTGAATCAAGTATTTCAAAACTCTTTTGTCCAGTAGAACACTGTGCAGCATCTAGGGAAGAGCAGGAGAAAGAGGCTGGTAAATTGTGGTAAATAGAAGTGAATTGCTGTCTCTCCATCACAGTTACCATCTCTTGTGGCAGCAGTGGCATCTAGCCCCTGGTGTCGCTTGCTGATGCTAGAGAGGTACATAAAAACCTAGTTGCCCAAGATCCAGGGGGTGGGGTGGAGGGGCCTGGTCTAACTGCTCATCTCTGCTTTTGATTAGCTACTTTGGATCACTAGGGACCTGGCTCTGAGGGTGGCCACTGTTCCAACTTCTACCTGGCAAAGGTGGCAGAGGAGACTAAAAGATGATATGTCTCCTCAGAGCTGTGGAGGACAACTGAAAGGCTGCATTTGCTGGGCATGTGCTGAGTGAAGAAATTGCAGCTTTGGGAAGCTTGGAAGAGGCTCCTGGCACCCTTCCTGACTCCTCCCTCATTCCCTCCCAGGGCATTTTGAAGCCAACTGGTGTTCCCTTTGTGGCCTTGTTCTGGCTGGGAAAGACTGACTTGGGAACCTTCCCTCTGGTGTGCCCCAAAGCAGCTTGATACAACAAAAGCAGTATAAGAAACATTTAGGCAGGTGGCCTGGGGCAAAGGCTTACTTCTTTTAAGTCTTACAGTAAAACACTCAGGATAGGGAGAAGGTCTGTTTCTTGGGAAGTAGTGGGGGCATTCAGACTCCTATAAACAAGGGAACTCCTATGGCCATTAGCAAGCACAAGTCCAGAACAAGGCACAGGCCCAGAAAAGACAGGGAGGACCCTGACCTTTGCATTTGCTTTGGGCTGACCTTCCTGATAGGAGGGTGGAACTCTGAAGGAGAGCATTAGACAATACAAAGTCAATTCTCAAAGACGGTGAAAGGTGTTTGGCTTAGGTTTGCTTGGTTTTGTTAGCTTCTGATGCTCAAGAAAATCTCATATCACTAGTTGGATACAAGCTCAAGAAATAGATACCTCAGGGAATAAATCCCAGACTTAGCACTTAAAAATATTAAAATGTATCATGTGCAACACAATATTACAAGGCTTAAGAAACAGGAAAAGATGGCCCATCCAAAGGAAGAGAATAAAAATCCAGAAAACACCAATAAAGATGACCAGTCTCTGGACAAAGACGTAAAATAGGATGATCTTCAATATACTCAAGGAGCTGAAGGAAAACAGAGAAAGAACTAAAGGATGTAAGGAGAATAATGAATGAACAATATGAGAACCTCAATTAAAGCATAGAAATTTTAAAAAAGAATCAAACAGAAGACCACATAACTGAAATGAAAAATTCCCAGGAGGGCTTTAACAGCAGATTGGCGCTGATAAAAGAAAGAATCAGCATACCTGGAGATAGGACAATTGGAATGAGTCAGGCTGAGGAGCAGAATTAAAAAAAAAAATTATAAAACTCTACCCTCTAGACTCCTAAAAGACATGTTCTTTCTGTATGTAAAATGCATTCATTCATTGACAACATCTCAAAAGCTTTAAGTCACCTCAGTAGCAATGTTTAGTACAAAGTCTCATCAAAATTGGTTATGGGGGAGTGGATGTAGCTCAAGTGGTTGAGCACCTGCTTTCCATGTATGTTTCCTGGGTTCAAGAAGCAAGGTGTTTTGGAGCTATATGTATACCAGAAAGAAAAACATATTCTTAAACTTAATCTATTCCTGTGAGTGTGAATCCATTGTAAGTAGGACCTTTTTATCAAATTTACTGAAATGTATTCATAAACCATACAGTCCTTCTAAAGTGTGCAATCAGTGGCATTTGGTGTAAATCACAGAGTTGTGTATTTATCACTTCAATCAATATTAAAGCATTTTCATTACTCCACACACACACACACACACACACAAACACACAGAAAGGAAAAACAAAAACCAAAAACAAACAAGCAAAAAGAAAAAAAGGAAATATACAAAGTGAAAGAAACTAGACAAAAAGTACTACATATTGTTTTCTTCATTTATACAAAATGTAAATACAAATAAATTATAGAGATGGAAATAACTTAGCCATTATGTATGGCAGGAGAAGATAAAAGATTGAGATGTAAGTAGGACCTTTTGATGAGATTACTTCAGTTATGGTATGGCCCAATTCAATCAGATGGGTCTTAACCCATCTTCTATTACTGGAGTCCTTTATAAGAGTAATGAAATTCAGACAGTGAAAGAGGAACCCATGGTAAGCAAGAGCTGAAGGTCTGTGGAGCCTGGAAGAGCTGGGAGATGCCAGGACAGGCTGCCATGTACATTGCCATGTGACAGAGGAGTGCAGGACCAAGCATCAACACCAGCAAGCCCCAGAACAGCAATCTCCCAGGAAAAAACATCACCTTGTTGAAGCCTTGATTTGGACTTTTTTCCTAGCCTCAAAACTGTGAGCCTAACACATTCCCATTGGTTAAGGCAACCATTGCTTGGGCAGCCAAGGAAACTAAAACACCCTATAACTCAATAACAAAAATACAATTCAGTGAAAAATGAGGAAAAGACTTGAATAGACATAAGGGAAATGCAATCAAAACCACAATGAGGTACCATTTTAAACCCACTAGAATGACTACTGTTAATAAAATCCAAAATTAGAAATGTTGGAAAGGATGTGGTGAAATAGGAATACTCATTCATTATTGGTTGGAATGTAAAATGGTGTAGCCACTATGGAAGACCATTTGGTGGTTGCTCAGAAAGCTAAATATAGAATTACCATATTACCTGGCAATCCCACTCCTAGGTATATACCCAAAAGAATAGAAAGTAGGGAATCGAACAGATTATTTGCACATCGATGTTAGTGGCATTCACAATTGCCAAAAGATGGAAGCAACTCAAGTGTCCATCAAGTGATGGATAAAAAAAAATGTGGTATATATATACAATGGAATATTATTCAGCTGTAAAACAAATTAAGTTCTGATAAAAGAAAACAACCTGGATGGACCTTGAAGACATTATATTAAGTGAAATATGCCAGAAACAAAAGGACAAATATTGTATGATCTCATCGATTTGAAACAAATTGTGTTTCTTGTCTCCACCATTCCATGTTGCTGAGATCTTGGGTTATATGGGGAAGCTGGTACCCCTGAAGGAGTCTATCAAAGTATTCCAGCAGATTTTGGCAGGTGAATATGACTGTCATCCAGAAAAGACCTTCCATATGGTGGGACTCATCAAAGAAGCTGTAGCAAAAGCTGGCTGAAGAGCATTCCTGAGGGGATTAGCAGCCCTATGATTTTGTTTGGGTGGAAGGGGAGAAGGGTGGATGTTCCCAGATCTTTGTGGGGCTCTTAGATACAGGCACCCAAGTGAAAGTAATTCCAAGCCCTGACATGGGCAGGAGTATATGGTGTCACTGGGGGGCTTTGGAGTAGATGCAGTGACCCGTGGCAGGCAAGTGGGCATGCACTTGTGGGTGGGGCCCTTTGGGCCATTTCAGGCGCCAGTGATGGTGGTTCCCATTATAGGTATTGACATTTTTGCAGCCTGTAGCTCTTAACAGCACCATTGCATGAGGGGTTTCATTCCCTCCTTATGAGAGATTTGAGATTCGAGCCATAATTGGGGGTGTGCTCATTCCTACTTAACACCAGAGTTGCTATAGCCTCACCAGGTGGTTCAACAAAAGCAGCACTGTCTTCCAGGTGGGGAAAAGGACATTAAAGTAGAACCTCATTTTTTGTGACCAGTGACATTCCAAGACCCTTAACATAAGTTGAAAATTGTGCAAAATAGTGAACCCCAATATTTAATAAGTATTTCTTATATGAAAATACCTATCACACATTTTTTTATAAATAAGGCAAATAAACACTCTAGTAACAATAAGTAAACAAAATTAATCACAGAAATAGTTTTTAAAATTTAGATTCTCTCTGCCATTATTTTTTTCAATTGCCAGTCATGTATAACTGAATTCATTGTGTTGATTTCACATAAAACACAGTCCTACTGTACTTGCTTGGTTTAGGTTTTGCTGGTGGCAAGTGTGCTGAGAACCACCATGTTGCTGTTTAACAGTCTTGTCTGGTCAGTGAAAAAAGAAGCCTGGAAGCTGACGATTATTGCAGTTTAAATGCTGAGGTGCTGCCCTTGGCCCCTGCAGGCTGTGACATCCCACATGGGGGTCCGATATGCTGTTCCTCTGATGCACTATATGTGACTCTCAGACCAAAACTTCCCATCCTCATGTGGGTACTCACTAATCCTACTAATAAAGTAGGACAGGCTCAACAAAGCTCCTGCAGTATATGGAAATAGTATATACAAGACCCAGCTTGACTGGGGCCGCAGGGAGTCAGCCAATTTCATGAACAAATACTTCCTTTGCTAGAGGGTGCTGAACAGACTGCAGGGCCCCTCCTTTGGCTAAGTGGGGTTCCCAGTTCAAAGATGGTTTGCTGATGGTATGGCTTGCTTCACAGATGGATCTGCAGAACTCTAAGCTAATTGAGTTCATTCATCTGCTGTAGCCATCCCTCCCATGGATGGCCATCTACTCAGAAAGGAAGAGGGCATTTTGTGCAGTGTTTGACCAGACTCTGTGCTTTGGTGATGGCTGTGCAGTGCACTCCAACCACAACTTCATGCAACATATTTACAGAATCATGGGCTGTTGTAAATGGGCTAACCATGTGGTCTGGTGACTGGCAAATCAATAATTGGAATATTAGAGGCTCCTCTGTATAGGGATGGACAGGGTTTGTGGCCACCACTTAGGAAGGAGATATATATGCCACCCATGGTGAAGCCCATGGCAAAGGGCCATTTGAAGCAGAACATGAATGAAATTCCTGCACTGACCAAGGCATGCACCCAGCAGGTTGCCACAACTGTCCACTGGATCCATCACTGAATGGGATATGGAAGCCCACCTCAGAGGCAAGAGTGAGCCAAATCATGAGGACTCACCCTGGAGGAAGTGGAAGCCAAAGTTGCAGCAGAGTCATATGACTCTTGCCAGTGAGCTCAGGCCATGCAGAATGGTGAACTGGGCCACATCAGCTGGACCACATAGGACTACTGCTTAGTCACAGTTTCCAGTAGTGTCTCACAGCGATACTCCAGATATGGGACAGCAATTCCCATGTGTCATGTGGATGCCAGAACCACTGTTGAGGACTTTGAGAAACACCGGTGCCATGCTGTGGGTGATCCTAATGGTTGCCCTCCTCAAATGTTGCCTGAAGATCTAAAAAATTAGTGCACAAAAGTGACATCTGTCAGAGTTGTGTATTGTGTCCTGGACACCATCTGTATTTGTCAGCCAAAAGGATGCTGATGCAAAGTAGCAGAACTCTGTTAACTTTTATAAAGGATATTTATTTTAGGTAGAAGCTTACAGTCACAAGACCCTAAATTGTACAACTCAGGGTACCATAAGAGGGACTTCCTCACCCAAAGTCTCTTGTCACATTTTGAGGCAAGATGGCGGGCAATGTCTGCGAGAGTTCAGCCTTCCTTCTTCCTCTTAAGGCTCTGTGGTTCCAGCTTCTGATCTCAGCTGTAGGCTGGTAAAGGTTAGTCTCTCTCCCAGGGGCTTGTTTCTTTCTGGGCTCAGCTGGTCTGTTTGCTTCACAAGGACAGCTGTAGACTATCAGGCTCATCTCTCTTCCTAGGGTCTCTGCCTTGTCTAATGAGCTGTTTTTCTTCCTCTGTGTTCTTTTCTTTGTATCTACTCTGTGTGTTCTTGATTGAGCATCCCTTTATATAGCCTACCAAAGGGGGTGGGGACTCAACCCTGCACACCCTAATGATTTGCATTCTAACAACATGGTTGGATCAAAGTCTTAATCTTAACATAATTTAATCAAAGGCATCTTAGCTGAATCTAATACAATCAAAGGTTATCACGTCCAGAGGAATAGACCAGTTTACAAACATAATCAATATCTCCTTTTTGGAGTTCATAAATAATATCAAACTGCCATCCCATCTGAAATGGTTGATGGGCATATCAAGATAGTTTGTTTATTGAGTTCCCAGGAAAAGTCAGGGGTGCAGTATGTTAGGAAAGAATTCTAGAGGAGCCTGCCAGGTTTCACTCCATCCCACAAGTATATCCTGTGCTCAGGACCTGGTGTGTCAGCTTGGTGGGATAAAACATAATCCCCTAGTAGATGAGGGGACTACCAGAATATCCCTTCCCCTATTGTCCTGAGCATAGATAAACATTCACTGAAGACAGTCTAATTCTGGGGGGCATGTTTTACAACATTCAGTTCACACCCTGGTTGTATGTATATCCCTGGTTGGGACTGAACAGGGTTCCTCCACTACTTCACACAAACCCAAGAGAGGGGGTATTGTTGTAGAATACCTCCCTGCATTGGCAACAGATTGAGACCCACTGGCTTTCCGAACTGATGCCCACTAATGAAGCTGACCTTTCTATGTCTCTTTTCTATATAAGTAAAACATCCTTCCAGCAGAGCCTGTGTGAGTTGTGCTTTTGCTGATGACCCCAATACTTGTATTGGAGTAGTTTGACATCTCTTCAGGTGTTTCTCCTTTTGACCAACATTTTAAGTCTTAGGTTATTTAATACGTTTGATTGCTAATGATTATAGTTTACTTGCTTCTAAGTCCAGACTCACAATGAGAATTCACTAATGGCCTGGGTATGGTCTAACATTGATAATGTCCCATTGGTGCTTGAAAAGAATTTTATTCTCAAGAACAATTTTGATTCGTAAGATCAAGTTGATTGACATTGTTCAAGTTTTCTGAATCTTTTTTGAATTTCTCTTCTAGTTCTGCACAATTTTGAGAGTTGGCTATAGAAGTCTCCAACAATTTTTGCTGAATTGTCTATTGCTCCTTTTGATTCTCTCAGTTTTTCCTTCATGTATTTTTGGGTTCTGTTGTGGGATGCATATATGTTTATAATTGTTATATATTCCTGATGAATGACCTTTTTGTAATAATAAAATATCACTCTTTATCTCTAGTAATATTTTTTTGTCTGATTGCTATTTTTTTTCTCATTAGGATAGCCGGTTCAGCTCTCTTATAGTTGCTATTTGCATTGTATATCTTTTACCATCCTTTTTCTGTCAACCCGTTTGTGAATTTTAATCTAAAGTGTGTTTCTTGTCAACAGCACATAGCTGAATCATGGTTTTTGTTACCCATTCTGCCAACATGTGCCTTTTAATGGAGAGTTTTATACATTCACATTTAATGTGATTATTGATATATTTATGTTTACACTTCCTTTTTTTCTATATGTCTGATATCTTTTGTGTTCCTTCTTTATAGTCTTCCTTTGTGTTAAATAGATATTTTCTAGTGTTTCACTTTAAAGCCTTTATTGTATTTATTTACTATACTTTTATTGTAGTTTTATATATACACATATACATATAAATGACATACAATTTCCCATTTTAACCACTTTTAACTGCACACATCAGTGGTCTTCATTACATTCACAATTTTGTGCTACCATTACCACCATTCATTACCAAGAATTTTTCATAACTCCAAACAGAAACTCGGTATATATTTAGCAATAACTCCCTGTCTCCCCTGCCCTAACCCCTGGTAACCTTTAAATCTACTTTATGTCCTTATGCATTTTCTTATTCTAGATATTCCATATAATTGGAATCACACAATATTCATCCTTTTGTGTCTCATTCTTTTCACTCAGCATAATGATTTCAGGTTTCATCCATGTTGTAGCATGTATCAGAATTTCATTTCTTTTTTATGATTGAGTATATTCTATTACATATGTATACCACATGTTTATCCATTCATTTATTGATGGACTCTTGGGTTGATTCTACCTTTTGGCTATTCTACCTTTTGGCTATGAACATTGGTGTACAAGTATCTGTTTGAGTTTATGTTTTCATTTGTGGGGTATATACCTAGAAGTGGAATTGCCAGCTCACATAGTAATTCCATGTTTAACATTTGAGGAACTACCAAACTGTTTTCTATATTGGTTGCACCATTTTACAATCTTACTATATTAGTCAGGGTTCTCTAAGGAACAGAATCAACAGGAGATATCTGTAAATAATATGAGATTTTATAAGATCCTTTCACATGACCATGGGAATGCACAAGTCCAGGTTCTGCAGGCAGGCTGCAAACCAAGGGCTCTGATGAAAGTCCAGTGAAGGCCCTTGATGAGTTTCTGGGAGATGCTGGCTGTCCAAAGATGAGCTGGGAAATTCTTTCTGAATGCTGAAATCATTTCCCCTTTTAGGGCATTCAGCTGATTGGATAAAATGTCACTCATTGCTGATGGCAATCTCCCTGGTTGATCGTAGATGTAATCAGCCATCTATGCAATAAACTCACTGGTGACTAAAGCCCTTAAATGTCCTTGTAATATAATTAGCCCAGTGCTTGCTTCACCAAACAACTGGGCACAATTACCCGGCCAAGTTGACACAAAAGCCTAACCATCATACCTACCAACAATGTATGAGTTCTAATTTCTCTAGATCCTCACAAACACTTGTTATTTTAAATCAGTTATCCTAATGTGTTTGAAGTGGTATCTCATTGTAGTTTTGATTTGCGTGTCCCTGATTACTAATGTTGAGCATCTCCTCATGTTCTTGTTCACCATTTGTGTATCTTCTTTGAGAATGTCTGTTTAACTTCTTTGTCATTTTTTTTTTTTTTGATTGGGTTGTCTATTTTTAATGAGTTAGGGGGGTCTCTACACTTTCATTAATTTTATCTTCAGGACCAGATGCCCACTGTGAAGACAGGAGAAAAATCACATTATCATGAAAATCAAAAGACAAGTTATAAAATGGGAGAAAATAGTTGGATATCATATATAATATACGGAATATATAAAGAGTGGCTATAACTCAATAGGTGGTCCTCTAGAAGTATTTATAGTTAAAGTTAGCCTATGTTAATTCTCCAGCATTAATAAATTACCCTTTAATTATTCCTACCAAGTACTGGGTCCAGCAGAGGTTTCTGCTCCATATAAGCTTTGAGTCATATTATCTGCTTATCTTTCCAATGATCAGAATAATGGTTTGCACTGTGATCTCAATTCATTAATGGATCTAAGAAGAGTTGTTGAGTTTCATTTTTTCATTTTCAGCTTTTTTTTTGGTTGTCTGGACAGTATGACTTGCAGGCTCTTTAAATGCCAGACTAGAAGCTGGAAGTTGGTATATTTTTTTCCATCTTTATTTTATATCTATTTCTGACTTTGCATCAAAAGTGTGTCTCTTTTAGACAACATATAGTTGGATTGTATTTTTACATCTAATCCAACAATATCTGCCTTTCATTGGAGAGTTTTATCCATTTATATTTAACGAAATTACTGGTAATATAGAATTTATGTTTACCATTTGCTATTTGTTTTCTGTATGTCATATGCATTTTCCACTTTTCTTCCATTACTGCCTTATTTTGTGTTACATTTCTCTAGTGTACCCTTTTAATTCTCTTCTTTTTTCTTTTACTATATATTTGTGAGTTATTTTTTTATTGGTGTTCCTGTTAGTTACAATTAAAATCTAGTTCTGGTTATGTATTAGTCAGCCAAAGGGGTACTGATGCAAAGTACCAGAAATCTGTTGGCTTTTACAAAGGGTATTTATTTGGGGTAAAAGGTACAAGGCCCTAAAGAGAATAACTCAAGGTTACTTTCTCACCAAACTCTGTTGCTGTGTTGAAGCAAGATGGCAGACTACATCTGCAAGGGTTCAGCCTTCCTGTCTCTCTTAAGGCCCCATGGTCCCAGCTTCTGCCAATCTCAGCTGTAGGCTGGAGGGCTTGTTTCTTACTGGGTCTTCTTAACTGCTCAGGGCACTAGTCTCTTCAGCTGCAAACTATCAGGCAAATAGCTCATCTCTCTCAGGCCCCAGGATCAAGTTCTCTCTTCTGCCATGTCAGTGGTGCTCTCTCTATTCCTGTTTATTTTCTTTTGTGTATCTCTTTCCCTGTCTTCTTGATTGAATATCCATTTATATAGCCCACAGAGGGGATGGGGACTCAAACTGAATCACTCTAATGATGTGGTCCAATCAAAACCCTAATCTTGATTTAATCAACTAAACGTAAAGCCTTTGAATTTAAATCAGTCAAAGGGTATCATGCCCAGAGGAACAGACCAGTTTACTAACATAATCAATATCTCTTTTTGGAATTCATAAGTAATACCAAACTAACACAGATTAATATCAACTTATTTTCAATACTATATAAAAACTTGTCTCCTACTTAACTGTATCCCACCCCCTCCTTTCTGCTGTTTGTGTCATACAAATTATATGTAATAGCTTCATATATTTTAAGCCCATTGTTTAGTTTCCTTTCTGATAAAATGAATACTATGCAATCGGTTGGCTTAAACAATGGGAATTTATTGGCTCATGGTTTTGAGGCTAGGAGAACTCGAAAATCAAGTCATCATTAAGGCAGTGCTTTCCTCAAGATGACTGGTGTTCTTGGGCTGGATGCCAGTGATCCTTGGTCATTGGTTTTTCTGTCATAGCAAGAAAATTTACTAACTTTTTAAAGTTCTTTTGGCAATTTGTAGGTATCACTTGGTTCCATTTCAAGTGATATGATATAAACCAATGATAGAAATAATCAAACCTCAAGTGCAGATGTCATCTTAGTTGGCTTTTGCTAGAAAGATAGAATAGGAAGTTTCCAGAAAGGGGATTGGCTGTGCTAAGGCTGGATATAGAGGTAGCTTAGGGAGTGCAGCAGTAATTTCTGTGAGAGATCATGAAGGTCTAGACTAAGAGGAGGATGATGAAAATGGATTGGATTTGTTAATTCAGCTAGAGTATAGGATGCATGAAGAGGATTCCTGCAGAGCTGGTTGGGAATCCAGCAAAGGGCTAAGGAGTTTGGGGCTTCATTCTATAAGTAAAAAGGAAATGAGAATAGTATCTGAACAACAACTACAGTTCACAAAGTTTGATATAGTAAAGTGCATGGTGAGCTATAAGAAAAAAATTCAGGTTATATTGATCCTTTTTTTTCATTCCCTACACAGGAATTTTTATGGAGTGCATGGAGATGGTACCCATACCATCAGAATAATGTATATTTTATCTATAAGAAGGAGTATAGTCATATTTAGGGTCTATTAACATAGGCTCTGTATAGGTGAGGATCTCTGGCCCTGAATTGGTAAGGGCCTAGAAGCTCAGGTCGACTCTGGTGTGGGTCAGCTCTGGTCTTTGTTACAGTGTAGGTTACTGAGGTGAATCCAGCCCCAGTGGCCATAATAAAGATTATCTCAAAAGGAAAGTGTTACTGAGGCCTCAGTAAAGAGGAAGGTGGAAGGACATAGCTGGTGTGAGGACGTAAGGCAGCAGGGAAGATAGCTCAGAGGTTGTGGGCTGGGCACAGAGAAGAGTCTGTGAGTCTCTAAGGGGAACACAGCTATGGGTAACATTTTAAAAGAATACATTGGCATTGCCATTGGGAGAACAGCTGAAAGTGTTTGAAAGTGTTCTCAGCCTATTCACATAGACAGAGACAACTGATCAATAATTCAATCCCAAGTACAATATTCAGACATTTTGTTTACTGAATTCATTGTATTGTTTATAATTTAGCGCTTGTCACCATATTGACTTAGTTCCCACATTCTCAAATCTGCATAAAATGATGGTTCAGGAAGTATATGTTCATTATCCAGGTTAGAGAATTTAGAGCCAGGGGTCCAATGAACAGCATAGAATTGCTTTTCATAGAAACACCAGAATTGTATGCAAAAAATTTCATTTATTGTAAATATTTTTTCAGGTGTTTCAGTCACCTATTTCAGTTATAAATAATATAGGTAATTTCATATGAAAATAATTTTAAACTATATGAAGGATAAATGTATGGAATTCATTTTTATGGGTATTATAAAATAAAGTATATAGGCATTTGACAGTATGATTAGTATGTGACTTGGATTAGGTCTGTTAGGATTTCTTCTTTTGGAGTTCGCTGCACTTGCTGGACATGCACATCTGGGTCCCTCATAATAATTGGGAAATTTCAGCCATTATTTCTTCAAACACTTCTACCCATTTTCCCTTCTCTTCTCTCTCTGGGATACCCATAATGCATACATTTCTGTGTTTAAAGCTGTCATGCAGTTCCCTGAGTTCTTGCCGAATTTTCTTTCCATTTTTTTGGTCTCTTCTATTTGTGTGATTTTGGATGTCCTGTCTTTTCATTTGCTAATTCTTTCCTCTGTTCAAATTGCTGTTGTGTCCTTATACAAAAATCAACTCAAGATGGATCAAAGATCTAAATATAAGAGCCAAAAGCATAAAGACCTTGGAAGATAAGGTAGGGAAGCATCTACAGGACCTTGTAATAGGAAATGGTTTCATGAACTTCACAGCCAAAGCACGAGCAGCAAGAGAAAAAATAGATAAATGGGATCTCATCAAAATTAAAAACTTCTGCACCTCAAAGGATGTTAATAAGAAAATAAAAAGGCAGCCTACCCAATGGGAGAAAATATTTGGCAACCATATATCTGATAGGAGCCTAATATCCTGCATATATAAAGAAATCCTACACCTTGAAAATAAAAAGACAAACAACCCATTTAAAAAAGGGCAAGTGACCTGAAAAGACACTTCTCCAAGGAAGAAATATAAATGGCTAAAAAGCACATGAAAAAATGCTCAACATCGCTTGCTATCAGGGAAATGCAAATCAAAACTACAATGAGATACCATCTTACACCCATCAGAATGGCAGCTATTAAAAAAACAGCAGAATATAAGTGTTGGAGAGGATGTGGAGGAATAAGAACCCTCATCCACTGCTGGTGGGATTGTGGAATGGTCCAGCCACTGTGGAGGACAGTTTGGCGATTTCCTTAGAAAACTAAATCGCTGGATCATAGAGATCTTCCGTATGATCCAGCGATTCCACTACTGTGTATATATCCAGAAGAATTGTAAGCAAAGACACGGACAGATATATTCACACCCATGTTCATAGTGGCATTGTTCACAATTGCCAAAAGTTGAAATCAACCCTGGTGCCCATCAACAGATGAATGGATAAGCAAAATATGGTACATACATAAAATGGAATATTACTCAGCTGTTAGAAGGAATAAAGTGCTAACACATGGACTAACATGGATGAATCTTGAAGACCTTATGTTGAGTGAAGCAAGCCAGGCATTGGAGGATGAACAGTTTATGACCTCACTGATTTGAATTGAGGAAAGTTAACAGTCTCTGAGACCCACTGTCTGAAAGAGGTTAACAAGGGAGAGAGAGAGAAGGGTAGGTAGTGAGCCATTACCCATATGGACATAATCTATGGTAAAGTGATAGAATATAGTTACATATTGAAGGATAGGAAAGGTGGGAAGTGATATTACTGGGTTTGGTGGTGCAGGGTTAACAGGTGGGTACATTAGGAAGGGCAGGTTAGAATACCCAGGGCATGTAACTATGAATCTTGTCATCCCATGAGCCAAGACAGGGGAATGTCATATGCCCCAGGGGGATGGGGAGGAAGGAACAGAAAAGATCAAATGGGGTATTTAGTGGTCATGGGAAATGTTCTTCATTACCTTACAGTAATGGACACAGAACATGGTAAATATAAAAAAATATTAAACTGTACCATCTAAAATGTAAACTATACTGTAAACCATTGGCAATGTTTAGTAGCTATGTTTCACTATCTGTATAACAGTTTTAACAATGCTACCATCTATAGGGAAAAAAAAAACGGTTTTAATATGGGGTAGGGAAGGGGGAGGGAAGTTGGGTATATGGGAATCTCTAGTATTCCGTGTGCGACTTTGCTGTGACCTAAAACTTCTTTGAAAACTAAATGAAAATTTGGGAGACACTGGAGAATGAGAGGGGGAAGGTGTCACGGTACACACTGGACATCCGATAATGCAGTGATAAAAGGAGAAAATAATAATAATAATAATAATTTAAAATAAAAATAAAAAAATTAAAAAAAAGGGAAAATTTTTTTTTCTTTTGTTTTTTCCCATTTTCTTTTTTTGAATATCCCAATCCATTAATTATATTTTATTTTTAGTTCTCTTTTTCTGAGTTTTCTTTTCTTTTATCTCTTGCATTTAAGCTTATCATATTATTTCATTTTCCTATTACTTGTATTTGGTTATTATATGGGCTTCATCTTCAAGGGAGGTTTAGGTCACAGAAGGGTTACAATGGGGGTTGCAGAGGATCATTGGTTGGGGATGTCTGGGGTGGGGGATTCATGGGAATAAGTTCATCTTAATATACATGAAAGATATATAAAATTGTTCAAATGATCGAGGGATGGGGCATGGTCACGGTCGGTAGACAATCACTCAATAAATGAGAGAATACTGAATTCCCAGCCTGGAGAGCTCTGCCACAATATCCAAGGGAGCAGCAACAGTCCCCCGAGTGCAGGGGCAGTGTCTGGCAAAAGAGGATGACCCACTGTTGGGTTCTTGTTATTGATGACTAGCCTTATGAGTCTATGCTCTTGTAATTGAAACTTGGCCTACTGTTATGGGGTGCCTAAGAGTTGCCACCTGAGAGCCTCCTTGTTGCTCAAATGTGGCCTCTCTCTAAGCCAAACTCAGCATATGAATGCATTACCTTTCCCCCAAACTGGGACATGACTCCCGGGGATGAGCCTCCCTGGCAACGAGGGACTAATACCAAGTGCCAACTGGAAACACAACTGGTAAAAAACCTTGAATAAAACGGGGAAAAGGTAAAGACAAACGAGTTCATGTGGCTAAGAGACTTCAAGGAGAGTCGGGAGGTCATCCGAGATGTAACGCTTATGCACACCTCAGTAGGATCTCATAGAATACCAAAGTGGATATCACCCCACACAGAGGGACTCCTGAGGGCTCTGGAGACACCCAGGTCCTATATAAGGGGGGGTAGCCCCAGAGATTGACGCCTTATCAGTGGGCTCTACTTTGGAATCTGTGCCCCTGAGAGTGACAGAGTGGGACTCAAATAAGTCCTCCCTGCACATGGTCCATCAGTCCCTTCTATTCAAACCTATATGTGAGGCTGGGGTTTGTAGGTGTACTTCCAGAGACTGGAGCCTCTGGCCTGCCTATGTGCCAGCCATGCCTTGAATCTTGGTGGAGCTGCAACTCCTACTGTACAGCTCAATGGACTCACCCAAGTCACCTGGTGAGGAGGCGACGATGATGGACAACGGCCATCCCAGGGAATGGAGAGAGCCTGCAGCTGAAGGCAGGATAATCCCAGCCACTGTATCCATGGGATATAAGCCCACTGTCACTTGGAGATGGGGTGGACATCACCATTCCAGTCCCCTCAGGAGTCGGGGAAGAGCTATGGACTCGAGTGGACTTAATGGTATTCTGTTGTAGACATATTGGGATTCAAGCAATGGAAGAAATTATAAAAGTGAGGTAAAGCCAGTGGCCACTAGATGCTTTCGGGGCGGGGAGGGGGTAGGGCAGTTGAAATACAGGGCTTTTTTAGGACTTGGGGATTGTCCCAAGTGACGTTGTGGCGATGGATATAGGCCATTTTATATCAGCGTATACCATGCAGAACTGTGTGGGAGAGAATGTGGTCTACGATGTGAACTGTGGTCTATGCTTAGTGGCAAAGCCCCAGGATGTGTATATCCATTGCAGGTGATGTGCCACACTAATGAAAGATGTTTATGTGAGATGTTATGGGAGGTATGGGAGGTGGAGATCATGGGAATCCCTGTAATTTTTGTGTAACATTTATGTAATCTAAGCATCTTTTAAAATATATATGAAAAAAAAAAATGGGACTGGGTGAATGTTTTACAGGCTCTGTCCACCTTTGGTTCAACTTTTTCTCATGTTGTAGCCTTCCAAGGGACCAATAAGAGCCTCTATTTTTTTTTAAAGCCCCATCTCCTTAATGAATGCCAACCTCAAAATGTGACTCCTGAGTACCATGGGACTGGCAATCATTCTTCTGAAATGTTCATTGACTCTCTACTTAGCTTTTTAGTCAATTTTCCTATACTCTCTAAGAATATTTCCATTCCTTAAGGGGAAACTTTCTGGATTACTTCTCTGAAATACCTAATATTTGGAAATTTGGCCCTCATGTCTTGCATGTCTTAGGAGACTGTCCTCAAGTTTTGTCTTTCTGGCCACATTAAGGTTACCAGAGGCTCTTTTGGCTTCTCTGCCCTTTGGAGGAGACCCTCTGTCTATCAGTCTCTTGTCTTATGATTGGCATTATTTTCCATAGAGTAGAATTGCTTATAGATTACTAGACTACTGCTGTGTTTTTCCTTCTACTCCATGATCTTGGCCTTTCAAATCTTAGTCATCAACAATTCACTCAAATATTTTTATGTTTTGTGTTTTGTTTTTACTGTTTCTAGTTGGGAATGTTTTCCTTCTAAAATTACTTGATCATAAACAGAAGCAGAAGACTATCCATTATTTCTGATAAGTTAAAATTCTCTTTTAGGTATTTTTGTTCAGATTTTCCCATATTTACTGTCTAACAATATCACCAAGATAATGATTATAAGTGATGTGGTTTTCAGAATTTTCTTCTCACCTTTATACTGGTTTTGGAGGCTATGTCAGTTTGAGGTTATTTATGAATCCCCAAAATAGAGATTATGTTTGTAAGCTGGTCTGTTCTTCTGGGTGTGATACCCTTTAAATGCATTAGATTCAGCTGACATTTCTTGATTAAATTACCTGTTAAGATTAGGACTTTGATTTGACCATGTCAGTAGGGTGTGACTCAGGGTTGAGTCTCCACCTTCTTGGTGGGCTGATGTAAACGGACATTCACTCACGAAAACACATGGAAGAAGACATAGAAGAGAAGAGAACTTGGTCATTTTGGCCCTGCTATGTGACAGAAAGGAGAAGGCTCAAACAGCTAAAGCCCTGGGAAGAGAGATGAACCATTTGCCTGATAGTTTACAACCAAAGAGAACAGAGCTGCTGAGCAGCTGAGAAGGCCCGAGAGACCAGGCAGAGATCACCCGCCATCTTGCTTCAACACATGGCAACAAACTTTGGTGAGAAAGCAGCCTTGAGTTGGACTCTTTAGGGCCTTGTAATTATAAGCTTTTACCCCCAAATAAATACCCTTTATAAAAGCCAACCGATTTCTGGTACTTTGCATCAGCACCCATTTGGTTGACTAATACAGAGAGCAACTCATTACTTATTATTATCTATACCAATATCTCATTAATTCATTCTTATCAGAAGTTTATAGATAAGAATTGAACCCATTTGGCTTTTGCTAATATAATTATAATGTTAGGGGAACCCCGGGAACTATGTGTGAGTATATACATATCATATATATGATATATATATATCATATATATGTATATATTTTGGATTTTAAAATGTTCTCGATAACATTGAGTGTAAAGTGGCAATGATATAGTTTTCCCAAGTGGTACAGGGACTTTCTGTCTGAAAAAACATGCTTCCTTGATATGTTCCAGGCCATTACCATCAGTCCCAGCAACTTCTGCTGAGCATGGATCAAACCAAAGCATCTCTTCTTTTTTTCCTTCTTTTCTCTTCTTTTGGACAGTCAACATACTAATTAACATCCCAGACTTACAAAGTAGTGTGGCTATAAAAATTCTCTTATTGAGCTCTGAAGTATTTATCAGCTGAGAATAATGTTGATTTTCAAAGAAACATAGTTATTTGGATCTTCTCTTTCTGTTCTCCATGGTCTGGTTCTCTTGTACAGACATGAAAGAAATTCCAAGTATTGCACAAGAACAAGTATACTCAGAATTCCTTCTCAAAGAGTAAAACCTCACAAACTATGAGGTTTTGCCTTGTGGTAGATTTTGTTTTCTTTTATGTAGGCAATTATCTCTTCATTTTGCTCTTGTTATTTGCATAGAAAAATTTTACTTTACAGGCCATCAGTGTCTTCTGTCTGTCTTTTACCAGTCCTTTGGTGCTAATCAACAGTGAGGGTAGGATTCTCAAAATCTGTACTCTTCTTATTAGGATTTGAACTCTCAAATCCAAGTATCAGTCTCCAAAGTAGGTAGGTGGTGGATGCCATACCAAGACTTTTTCTTGCATCTAAAGCTTCCATGAGAAGACTTCCATTTCAAGGCAAGTACCTGCTTTTGGAATTTAAAATGGATCGGCTTCTTTCACTTAGCCATATGCATTTAAGATTCATCTATGATTGCATAGATTGATAGCTCATTCATTTTAAAAAAATTTTTATAAATTTATTTTTTATATCAATGTAACAAGTTACTCAGTTAACACAAGATAACTACAGTAACAGTAAATCTGCTTTAGTCAGTGGTTACGCTCCCCACTTTTTTTGGTTCATTCCTCATCTTGAGGGATTTGGTACAGTGTCCACTTGGCTTCAGCCTAAGAAGGGATATAGGTATTGTGGGATAGAGGAATGGAATTGTTTTACTTGAGGTCGAAGATACTCCTTGCTTTTGGTATGGGTATTTCAAAAAAACCCAACAACTCTATTTTGTTTAATATTTCCTCCTTTGGTTTTTTTGTGTACATAACTTTTCAGTAAATACTAAGTAGTATGATAATTGTACCATGTGGTAAGACTATGTTTAGCTCAGATTTTTATTTTTTAAACTGAAAATATATACTTAATTGACTGAGTTCAGCTTATTTTTTTAACCTAGGTGTTTGCAGGGATAGTGAATATTATCTCCCTATTCTTAATCCATTTGAACTAGCTGTATGAGAATAAAAGTATGCTTATAGTCAATGTGTAAATTAAATGACATAACAGAAATTTTGCAATCTAGTTTTATTTTAGTGATTTTTTTCCCCTCAACCAATCTTTGGGTAAATTCAGCCAAGAATCACCACTAGAAATACCATGATCCTTATTATTCTTATTATGTACAATAAAGTGTTGAAATCTATTCCACATAAGGAGTCTGTCCTCTTATAGTTTTTGGTTTTTCCTTTTCTGTTACCCAACAGAGGTTACTCTTCCTTCTATTTGAACTTATACAGTACTGATGACCATACTAAGCATTTAATAAAAACTTTCATTCACCTGAAAAATTGTAAAGTTCACGAGAAGTTTGAAGAAAGGCATTAGTGCCTTAGCTACTTCATCCCCCCTTGCTACTTCACTTCTCTCCAGGGTCCCTCACTTTTCTGTACTAATTGATCACTTTGGGGTACTTCTTCAGAGATGTTTCTTCAGAGTAAGCAACAGTTGCTTGTGGATTTGATTCATAAGGTTACCCTTTTCCAAGATCCCTGGGCACTTACTATAAAAACTTCCTGCAATAATAAACTTGGTCTTTTGGACTGACTGAAAGAACTTCCTGTCACTTGGTTAGATCATAGTCTTCTAGGTCTTTGGGCATAGTGGACAGATTCTCAGCTGAGTGGTGCCAGAAATTGATTTAGCTCATATATTCTGGGTGTACTAGATATAAATTTCCCTGTAATCCATTGCAGATATTTTAAAATAAGACTATATTTATAAGATGTCTTGTTCCTGCTTTTGAAGGGAAAAATTAGAGAAGAGGATAAAGTTACTATTTGGGTGCTCAAAAGCACTTCCGAGAGTAGGATAAATAATCTGTACACTGAAGCAGGAAGAGTAATAGGAAGCAAAAGAAGGCTATGGCAGTTTTGCTGAATCCCAGTTCTTTTCCCTGGTCCTAATTTGCTGTTGTGGAAGATAAGTTTTATAGTTTGAAAGCTTGATAAGTAATTTTGGCAAAGAGAACACAATGTGTAAGTCTGGGCTGCTTCGGTGGTAATAAGACCCATGTGTCTTGAAAAGCCCATACAATAACTTCCCTTATCCTTTTCCTCCAAATTTCGCATTTCTTGTCCCATATTAGGACTTTAAATGGATGATAAAGAACATGACAAGGACTTGACTTTTAACACATCAGATTGAAAAAAATGTGTGTGAAGGTGAGTTGTGTCCCTTTGCTTAGAATTTGTAGTTGCTAAGTGTTATCTGGAAATCTCTGAAAAGATGAGATGCAGTTTTGCTCCTAAGTACCCAATTCAGACCCTACCTTGGCATGAAATTGGGTTGTTAATGCTTTCAAAGTTCCAGGAAAGTTTTTTTTTTATTTTTTTATTTAAGAAGACGTTTCAGTATTTAAAATGACCTGTGGATGAACACTTGAATTTTCCTCTTCTCTTTCCAAAATCATGAGTAATTAGGATTGGCAGTGGTTTTGTTGACAACATAACTCTGGCAACTCCACCTCTTCCTTTCCCTCAGCAAACATTTACAGAGTGCTTGCTATGCTCCAGGAATGTGGAGAAGAGAAGTTACAAAGGTATAATATGCAGAGCTCCCTAAAACGGTATCTTACTTATCAACAGACAATGTTGTATGGTAGTTTCAAGCTCATGAGCTTTGGGACCAGCAAATTCCAACTTTGAGTCCTACTTTTACCAAATGATAGGTTGTGGCCTTTGGCTATAGATCTATGTCTCCATAATCTTCACTTTTCTACTCTGTAAAACGGAGCAGTGATAGTAACAATCTCAGAGAACAGGGATGAATATAAAATGAGGCAAAGCATGTAAATCATTTTTCATATTGCTAAGGAGATACTGTGCAGTTGAGAAATACTAGCATTATCTCTGTTACTGCCTCAGTTATTATTTATCTAGTGATAAATAATAATGGTTGAACCAGGATTTATTCTTATTTCATTTCCAGTATTCTAGATGCTTCATCACAACATTATCAAGGTTCTCTGAGTTATTAATCCAAACAAGAAAGATTAAGTAAACTTACCCATCATTGATTATTTCAAATTGAAAATCATTGAGTCTTTGTTTTATCCAATTTCATCAGTCTCTCCGAACTCCCTGATGGATTAACTCCTTTTATTCCAATTAATCATTTTCCCTTCACCACTACCACTTTTCTCTTATGTCCTCATTCTCCCAGTAGAGAATGTGAACAGTTCTTGTACAGAAGATATTGTGTGGAAGAAAACAGAAGGGAATTATACCTAGATGAACTGGATTCTCTTATATGCTATTCAACATAATATAAGCTCCATAATCATTTCCTCAGTTATAATATGAGGATGTTAATATCTTCCCTTATTCCTAGTGTCATTGTGAGGTTCAAGTATGATATAAAAAAGGAAAAAGTGACTGCCAGATATTTTTCACAGGAGGTTATTGTAATTTTGAAAGACTAAGATGGTCAGAGGAAATGAAAAATTGAATTCTTTCCTTCACCCATCTGTGTTTGCCTCGTTCATATTATTCACCGTGCCTTTGCCACATTCATATAATTCAGATTTATAATATATGCCAAGCTTATTTCCAAGAGGAACATGAAATAGTTTGCAACAAAAAGCATAGACACCTGCAGATTCTTCATGGGTCTGGCTGGGGCTATCTGGAGATGATGGAGCCACAAAATCATATGATGGAGCCACAAAATCATATAATGGCAAGACGTTGGGTCAGACAGCAGACACGTGAGATTCAATCACAAATGCCCACAGACAGTAGACAGGTAAGGTTCACATGTGAGGTAGGGATGGCAGAGGGGATAGGCAGTGGTAAGGACTGGAATCTGGAGAGGAATGTCTTTTAAAAAGACATTCACTGCTCACCTCCAGGGAATTAGTGCCTTGGATGTACTTATGCTTCATAGTGCCAATCATCCATTTTAAAAATGAGATATCAGAAGATGGCATTAGTGTAGGAGGGCGCACACTGCAAGCTCCCAGAGCAAGGCGGATTGTGGACGGGGTCCTGCCCGGGGGTCTGTGCTGTGCACGCGTGGAGTGAGAGGCTTGGGATATCTATCTGCGCGGATCAGCGGCGTGGACCGAACGGTGGAGATTCGTGAGTTTTGAGGCTGCCGGTGGAGGTTGGCACAGGCGGCTGAGCCCCGCGGTTAGGGAAAAAAAAATAAAACAGCCATTTTGAGCCGCGGGCGGGGCGAAAAAGTTTTATTTTCTGGGGATCTGGCTGCCTGGCGCCCCTTGCACCTTGTGTGAACAGAGCAAACGAGCTAATCAGCACCCAGTGAACCGGAGGGGGTATTTTGGTCGGGCAACGCAGCTGATTTCCCTAGCCACCCAGGGATAAGACCCGGGCCGCTGCGGAGCCAGGAGGAAGGGACACTTCCCAAAAAAGGGAGATTCGGTTGGAAGACAGGGAAGGGTATTTTATATTTTTAGACATCGATCTGGCTGCCTGTACCGCCCCGTAGCTTTGGGGAGCAGATAAGCCGACCTGAAGCAGCATTAGGCTGAGAGCAGACGCGAATCTGCACTCAAACTGATTTACTGAGCAGCCTGGTGACGCTGGAGCTCGGCGCCAGAAGGGGCGGAATCTGCACTCCTCACTGACTAACATCAGAGCTTCAGCTAACCGGGGAGTCCGGAAAGTGGGACGTGCTTGATTAATTTCCACGGGCCCA